>JANHFO010003145.1:65858-76617 GCA_032468095.1 Pareas carinatus | reverse complement strand
ATGCTTATTTACACCTTTTTCTTATTTTACAATTCTTCAGGTTTGAGTCCGATTAGAAATTCAGATGGATAGATTGATGATAGATAGATAGGCAGACATGGTACTTTTGGGCCACCACTTATTTATAGATTTAAATACCTCAGGGAACTCCAAAAGACTTACATGGGGTATTCCTTCTATTTTATCTCCATAACAACAACTCCATAGGATAGGTTGGACTGAGAGACAGTGACTGATCCAAAGTCACCCAGTGAATAGCTTGCTCCATCCATCCATCTATTCATTCATTCATGATGCTACCAGACTCCAACTGACTCTGAGTGGCTCACAACAATAAAAGTAGCAAAACAAAATACAAACAATTGCCTGGAACAAAAATAACTATAAAGTAATCACAAAATGCAATCCAAAAACTTAAAATAAAATATTGAACATCATAAACAGGGGTGTCCCATCTAGGCTTGGGTTAAACAGAAAGGTTTTTAAGTTCTCTTGGAATGTCATCAAGATGGAGGTCATACAGATTTTTGGGGGGGAGGGGGATCTCATTCTACAAGGCAGGTGCCACATCATGTTCTGGTTTGAGAGTGGAGTCTGTTTTCATGACTGAAGTTGGATTTCTTTCAGCCCCACATTTGCTGATTCTTCATCCATTGGGCCATACATATGAATGAGGTAATAATGGGTATCCCCCACTCTTCCTGATCTTCAAACTCTTTTGATGAAATAAGCCTTTTACTTATTGCTAAGTGGCCCCAGGTTGGATTTATTCCTGAAAATATATGAGCTGAATAAAACCTAGAGTGCTATTGTGTTCTGTCTCTCCCATATCCTGCTGAGTAACCTCAGCTTCACATCCATACATGGGGAAGAAGTGCAGGAGAAACGCACTCCTCTCTCTGTCATACCTCTTCCCCACTTTGTAAATAACATTCTAGCTAACACTGGTATGTAGGAAAATCTCCCAGCTGATTAATCGTTGCTCACTCTTCTGTCAGCACATCCTGCAAACAGAGCCACGTTCAGCGTTTAAAGTCTACCCAGGTTGCATAACTTGTTACTGTTTAGAGGGGAACCATATGGCAACTCAGCATTCCTGAACTGAATTTGGTTAGGTGAAGAAACAGGTGACCCCAGTAGAATCCTGCTAGTGGTTTTTGTGCATCTGCTTCACCTCTTGGCTCTTTGTTTCGAGGGTGTCTTATGCTTATGCTTCATTATGGGTGCTATATGTTGCAGACCCTAGTTAAGGCTGCATCCAATTTCGAAAAGAACCCCTGATTCTAAGTGATGAGAGCAGGAATGATTGACAGCGAGGAAGCCTTCAACTCTCCATCAAATAAAAGGTCCACTTAAATAAAGGTTCCCCATAAAAAACTTATGGATAATTGACAGGGCTACTCTCAGGACTGAGTGGGTGGCAGAAAACAGTGGAAAAATAATTACTTTCCATTGGGAAGATCCAGAGTGTAGACTTTAGCTTTCCTCTAAAACAGTGGTCTCCAACCTGTGGGCTGGGGTCCACCAGTGGGCCACAAAAAAATGTTGGTGGTCCGGAGGAAAATCTGGAGATTATTTGAATCTTTTTGTATAGTTGTATGGTTCCTGCTTCTGAGGATGGCAGAGACTGTGAGGAACACACAGCTGGGCTACCTCCAGGGCTGTGTGCATGTGTCTGTCTGTCTGTCTGATTGTCTGTCTGTCTGTCTCTCTCTCTTTCTCTCTCTCCCTGTCTCTCTCTCTCTCTCTGTGTCTCTCTCAACAAGGAACAAATATCACAATAATAATGTGTAATACTTAAAGAAGCTTCAATTATTTTGTAGTAAACTAACTTTAATAATTTTGCAATAATTAAACAATTAAACAACTGAAGATTTTGTTATGATTAAATAAGCATTTATGATTTGTTATAATGACATAAGCTTTTTTAATTTTGTTATGTTAAATAGGCGCCTTTTATATTAATAAAATGGAAGTTCTCTGATCATTATTTTACAAATGTATCTATCTTTTTTTTAAAAAAAAATTCATCTTAGTGGTCCGCGGGATTTAAAATTTTGAATTTAGTGGTCCCTGATATCCAAAAGGTTGGCGAGCACTGCTCTAAAAGGTCCTTCTTGTTAGAAACCATGAGGGAGGAACTCTGAAGGTGCTACCTAGAAAATTAAAGGAGGAATTATTGTGCCTTGACCAAAAGACTCATCTATATGCTGATGAATAGAAGTTGAAATAATAATAAGGTAGCCTTCTTGGACTCATGTACATAAGTATCAGGTATCTCCATTCTAATATCCATAAGAAAAGTAAGACAACAGAGGAAGCATAGCCAGAAACAGTAATTGTTCTTCAGGATCAACTTAAGCTCTGATCCTTTCAACTGAAAAAAAACAATTCACAAGTATTGAATATTGATTGAAATATTCAGATAAAACATTTCATTAAATCATATTCAAATTAAACTAAATAATATCAGTATATTACCATTTAAATCTTTACCCAGTATTTTTGTGATTAAAACAAACTTTTGTGCACAGAATCTTTGTGCACAGAAAAGAGATGTCCTGTTGTAAAATTATGGTACTCAAAAACGTCTTTCTGTCTTTCTCATCTTCCATTCTTAGACCTACACACGAAGGAGCAAAAAATGGAATTAAGCAATCTGCCTGTTGTTTTATTGTAGATTTAAGCCAGCAGTATTATGTGATTCAATGTCATTAGGGAGACCCATTTCAATTCCCCACATGTGGCCCTTCTGAAAGGCTAGAGGCACTGTGGAAAATTTGAATGGCATTGCCCTCCTTTGCTTCAAGGTGCCAACATGGAGTTTTGTTCTGTTTGGCTTTGAAATATGCCATGGCAGAGGCCAACTTTTGAAGTCGGTAATTGGTTTTAATTTCAAATAAAGCTTCCTTCTTGCAGGTACTCTTTATTTAAGATAAAACCACAGCAGACAATTTTAGTAGAAAACACAAAAGCAGATGAAAAAGACATAAACCCAGCTTGCAACATTCAGGCCTGGCTTGGAGGAGGTGATTTTACTCACTGTTACTCACTTCCTGAATGACTCACTAATGAAGCCGCTAGGCTGCCTTTCCTAACAACTCTTGAGTTTAGAATTCATTCACAAATTATTTCTCCCTTTGTAGTAAGGTAAACAATGCCTAAGAAAACACTTCTGAAAAATAAATCCATCCACCTATTCCTAAATAAGGTCGAGGGAAAAAACCCCAGGCATTTAACTATGCATTTCTTTGTCAACTTCTGGATAGAGAAACCTGGAAATGGAGAGGAAGGAAGGGAAGAAATAAAAAGGATTTCAGGATAGAATGTTGTTTAGCATGTAGCAGTGTTTCTCAAAATCTCAATATGAAACGTGAACTTCAAATACCAGAATTCCCTAGTCAGTGTGCTGGATGGAGAATTCTGGGTGCTGAAGTCCATACTTCTTAAAGTTACTGAGATTGAGAAACAATCTCATAGCTTAATAGCACACATACTGGGCTAAATTTCTAAAAGCAAAAATTCTGGAAAAAAAGTTTTCTCTCCATGACTCTCACTCGCTGCCCATCTTTCCTGGTCTTATGTTTTCCACAGCATTGTTCTGTAGAACTCAATATTTACATGTGGCTAAAGCCATGTGAAGCCAATACCAGAATATTGAGTTCAGCTTCTGCTCTATTTTCCTATTGCCAAAGGGTGGTCCATTATGAAGTGCGTCATAGATCTGAAATGATTTGTTTTTAATAGCGAAATTTGGAGCTCACCCATAAATCTCCAGAACTAGAGAACCGAATTAGGACTTGCATGTAAATCTTTTCACACAGAAAATGTATTCCAATTCTCTCCTAGCTTTCTTGATTTCAGCAGTCTAATTGCCATGTTGAGCTCCTGGAAATTACTGGAAGATCTCCAATGAAACCTGATCTACTTTCTGTGTGTTCCTACTGTACGTCTTAAATTTTACTTAAGCAGAATTCTAGAGACAAGATTTCGTGATGCACGTAGAGCTTTTCTGCTGATACTTGAAGATTTGGAACCTGATCCTTTTTCCATGACAAGAGAATTCCTGTATCCCAGAAGGATGGGAGTTTCTTCTTAAGGTGAAGTGAAATGGGGGAGAAAGGCAGACAGGTGATAAAATGTTGATTTCCCTTCCTTCCTTTCCCAAGACCAAATGGTAAGCTTTCATCTCCACTGTTGATCACCACTTTCTACAAGTCTGGGGCAACTGGCTGATTTCCCTATCATCACCTTCTGAAATTGCTACTTGGCATATAAGAGTTACCACACGGAGCTAGGTCAAACCTGAGATAAACATACTGAAAGCTCTTTTTCAAAGGCAAGGGGTGAGATGGCATGTTAGTGAGGAGAAAAAAGGTGATAATTGATTCAGCACAGTTTGATACCTGATGGGATTCAGAAGAGATGCCCGGGATTGCTTCCTTTATCTTGAAATTCAACAGGCCAAATCATGTGTCTGGCACAGAAATAACTGTTACCTTAAAGATACAAGTTATTACCTACTTGATCAGATCCATGGATCACATTTCTGAGGCACAAGTATGATGTATGTACACAACGTTTTCTGGGGACTGGAGGGTGAGAAGAAAGAAAGGAAAAGAAAGGTGAGAGACAGAACCGATACTGAAGTGGCCAAATCGAAAACAGCAATTAGGTGTCACACAGACATTCTTCCACTGGATAGCTGGTTAACATAAGCAATACAAGGGCAAATAGCTGGTTTTGAGTCAGTCTTTGAAACACAGTGCTAAATTTGGCACCATCCTTTCAAGATAATATTCTCCCCTCAGATATGTGCTCTATGTGTTATGTCAAGAGTACTATCATCTTAGAACACTCAAGCCAATATACAAATGTGTCCATCCTTAAAGTGTCACAAGTCTTTTTGTTGCTTTATTGTAAAAGAATAACTCAGCTAGCTGCCTCAAAGTAGGCAGGTCATAGTAATCCCTTCTGGTAGATCCTGTGTGTTCTACCAGCAATCTTACACAAAAGGAAATGAACTCTAAAGTTCATTTAATAGTCTGTTACATTTTTGTGTGGTTCTTATAAAACGTACTGTCCAAGTACTAACCTGCAAGGCTTTGATTTTGGTTAGATCTTAGAGAATTCCAGGTTTAGCTTTCTGGAAGAAAAAAAAAACTCAATTTTGAGGTAAATTATTTTTGACTTCCTAAAAAAAACCCACTTGCATCCTACAAGACACTGGGCCTTAAAGCACTAGAAAATATTACACAGTTTGGTATCAGTAGCCTTTTTCACTGGTGGATAAATAAAATATATCTGGAATGTTGCGAATTTAACTTTATATCTATCCTCTATAGAGCAGAAAACCTGCATATATTGCTTAAAGCTGGAGACGATTTATAATAAATATTAGATTTTATACGTTCAAACACATTGGAAGAGTGACATTAGGCCTCACCTGGTTCTACCTTTGCTAAATGTAATTGGAAACTACTGTATATCAATAAAGAAAAATATTTGCCGCTCAAGGTTGAAGTGAGATCTCCTTGGTTGTTTTCTTGCAGACATTTCATTACCCAAACTAGATGTTTCGAATTGATATTACCTAGTTTAGGGAATCAAACGTCTGCAAGAAAACAACCAAACTCAGAGAACATCTAGGACCCCTCACTACTATATATACATAAAACGCTAGCAAAGTCATCATTTCCCACATCATTTCTGACAGTCACATTACTGAAGTTTTGTTGTCAAAATAAACCAGCTTTCCTGCTGGCCTAATTTTTCTTACAACTCAGATTGCAGGCAAATGAAGCTCTTTGGAAACTGTGAAAGCTAGCTTGCTGTTTTGAGGCTGGTCTTAATTAAGATAATGTTCTGTAATGGGTATTGATTTCTACTTATCATAGACCTTTTCATTCCATACATGCTCAAGGCGGATTACAAATGAATCTTAACAACAGTGCAGAAACTTTCAACAAGGGAACTCGTGTGACAAATTAAATAAGCCATCTAACTACCAAAAGAAAAAAGAATAACAACACAGCATCTCAAGTCAAAGCCTTTTGAATTCGTTTAAGTTAATTAATCCCATGTACAGAGCATGTTGTTGCTTGATGCAGATGTTGTACCTCTATGATGTGCACCACCCAGAGTTACTTGTTGAGCGTATGGGTATCAAATGCATAAAGAAAAGAAAATCTATGACTGTGACTAAGTTATCTCTGTCCAGAAGATGTCACAGTAGTACTCTGGCCAAACAAATGAAAAGCATTCTGTGTGACATTGATGCTCCTTTAACATCTAAAGCAGGGTTTGAATTCATTGTATTCTCTAGAAATGTTTTCCCAGGGTGGGGAACTGACAGCTCTCTACAAGAATGCTAGACTCAACTTTTCATCAGCCATCATCACTGGCCATACCGATGGAAAATGAAGTTCAAAAGGATCCCAAGGGACATATGTTCTCCAGGAGACTGGTTTTCAGCAGCAACGTGGAGGAGAGGGGTTAAGCGACCCTTACACACAAACAGCTGCCCCAAAATGGAATCACACAAAGGACATTTGGTGGCAGCTAACAGAATTCTGCAACTTGACGTTTTGTTTTGCTTCCTATAAATATGTCTTGAAATGGAAACTTTAGATCTTTAATAAGCTTACTATATGTGTTTATTGAAAAATGTCAAAATGTGGGAGCAGAATTCTCTGCTTCTGATGATGTCAACACATTCCGACATGCATCCACTACTTGTGGCTCCTGAAACCTTACGAATTTCACACACACCCTCCCATTTTGCAGGAAATTAAGAGAGTTACATTTTGCTGCTGCTGTTCCTATTACTGACAAATGACATTTCAAGATAGAGATGAAGATAGGGATGGAGATGGAGATGATAGAGATGTAGATGACAGAGATGAGAGATAGAGATAGAGATAGATAGAGATAATCTGTATATTTCAATCTTCTGGCACTCAGAGACCATGCCAATGAAAGAGTTATGAAAGGTGAAGTCCATAATGTTTGGAGGACATCAACTAAAGACCATCAGATTGGGGAACCCTCTCATGAGTTAGGAGTCAGAATTACATGCTAGAAGAGTCAGATCCTGCTTTTGCCCAGTCCTGGTTTCTCATATTCTTTGAAATAGCAGTAAAAAACCTTTTGTCATGTTACTGAGGAGTTATTATTTTAAAGATGGTTTTGGTTCTGGTTTCCTTAGTTTTTTTTTTAAAAAAGGCCTTACCCTTGGTCTCCTTTTAAATGACTCGACTTTTGTCACAGATTAGGTGGATTAAGGGATCTGAGATAAATTATAGAAGGATTGTTTTCATTATCCATGTCTTTTGTTTGTTGTGGTTGGTCATTCCTCATTGTCAATAAAGGTGTACCCACTCAATATAGAAAATTCTAGTTATAATAAACTTAAATGAAAATATTTGTTTTGAATTGAACTGAAATGAATTTTATTTATACCCTGCCCTTCTCCCGAAGGACTCAGGGCGGCTAATAGGCCAAATAAAGCACATTTATAATACAAGACAATAAAAGCATATTAAAAGTATTACATCAGACCAAAAATTAAGAAGATGGAATTTCATCAAATGTAAAATTTACTAAAAATGTTTAAAAACCCCACATAAAATCCCAAAATTAGAAGCAGGGGGACAAGAGCACAGCTAGGTCAGACCCGCCTGATGGAATAAATGGGTCTTCAGGGCATGGCGGAAGGTCCGAAGGTCAGAGATAATACAAATTGCAGGGGGGAGATCATTCCAGAGGGTGGGCGCTGCCACAGAGAAGGCTCTCCCCCTGGGGGTCACCATTGTCTGACTGGTGTCACCCTGAGGAGGCCCACTCTGTGGGACCGTGTGAGTTGGCGGGAGGTATCCATTGGTAGAATGCGGTCCTGCAGATAACTGGGTCCTATGCCATGTGTGCATTAATTTTAACTAGAACGCAATACATTCACTTCTAAAAGTCACCACTTCTGGGTCTTTATTAAGGACAAAGGATCATTAAAGTTCTTTAGTGACAGAACAGCTACAACTATTTTTGAATCACAGTCTAGACTTCACAACTCTAATCTCCTTTGATCTCTGCCTTATGATCACTTCCTTCCTGACAATACTGCACTATTCCTAAGAATACATATGTATGTAAGAACATGAGACAAAAACCTATGAATTCCAGGAACTTTTCCCCCCAAAGAAGCAAATTGGATGACTGGGAGAAATACAATAACTACTTTCCCCATTTGTCTTATCAGGAATTAGAATGCAAATCCTAATCCTGAAGCTAGCATCTGGTTACGGAATAGTCACGTTTGGGACATTTGTCTTGCTTAAAAGCACTTTGTTTGAAGGGTTACACAAATCAATCCTACCTTAAAGATGACCATCATCGTTAGCACATGAAATGCAGATTTCTTCATTGCTGTTCCCTTTTATTTTAGCTATCTGGACATATGTGACACTATAGAGCATGGGTGTCAAACTCAATTTCATTGAGGGCTACTGCCACCGCTGCTGCATCTCACCCCCCCACGGCACACCACTCCTACTGCTGGCCTCCCTATGGCCACCACCAACCCCAGCAAACCCCCGCCCTGCACCAGCACTGCCCAAGGGGAGCGCTTCTGGCTCACAGGTCTTGTGTTTGACACCTGTGCTGTAGAGAGTCCAGGGTGAGAAGAGGCTGTGGCTCCTACAACTTCATGTTCACATCCTTTGCCTGGTCAAGAGAGATGAACATGCAGGGAAGGCCAGAGATTTTCAGAGGTTGGTGGTGCTAGTGGCTGTGATTTCAGCAATGCTGTACTCTAGCCCTACTTCTATAAACTAAAAATGCCTCCGTGCTAAAAGTGTAGAATTGAGAGCATAAAAAGCATTCTATTGAAATAATGATCATAGTTTATCAGTTGTAGCTTATATGTACATTGAGAGCATATGCACCGGAGACAAATTCCTTGTGTGTCCAGAAACACTTGGCCAATAAAGAATTCTTCTCTATTCTATTCTATTCTATTCTATTCTATTCTATTCTATTCTATTCTTTTTTTGCAAAAAAGTTTTTTATTTTCAAACAGACAAACAAATATACAAACATACATACATATTCAAAAAGAGAAGTCAAGTTTCATTACATAATATTTCTTCCTGTACTTACATTCTTCCCTTTCTTCCCCTTTCTCCTCCTGTCCCTCTTCTCTTCTTTCTTCACTAATTATTTTTCTTGGTTCCAGTCTTTTCTCTAAATCAATTTAGCTAATTATATATATCTTTACATCCTCCTTATTCTCTTCAGTTTCTCTTCTTCCTTTATTTCTTTTTTTGGGGGGGATTTAAGTCTTACCTAATCTTACCCTTAACCTCCTTACATAATATATAGTTCAAATCCACCATTTCATTTAGCATATAACAAACCAAAGTATTATTATTCCATTTCAAGATAATACATGTTCAATTAATATACCCTAAGCTAATACATTAATAATTTAACATTTTTATTTACCACGCATATTTATCATTCTTGTCTCCTTTCTCTTTTCCACTTTAACTTTCAAATTTTCATTTCTTATAATAATTTCATATTCACCAATATTTTTTTATACTCAAATAACAGAAAGATACAGTATTTCATTTGTCTATCCATTTTAAAAAGAAAAAATATACATTAATTCAGTTAATATCAATAAATTTCATTTCTCTTAATTGTTAAATTCTTTCTCTTTTTTAAAAAATCTTTTGGCTTGTATATATACATATATGTTTAACCTATACCTTTCTGGGTAAAAGAGCCTCTCACATATACTTCGAACCTTTTAAGCTTCCCCTTCCTTTTAAAAATTTCCACAAAAAATCTCCTCTTCCATCTTTCCTATTTCCTCTCCCGCCTTTCTTTGCTCAGTCTTATATTTAAGCTTCTGAATTTTTCCCACTTTACCTTCCAACAAAATGCCTCTAACACAGTCCTTTCTTGGGCCTAAGATTCCAAATTTCTGTTCTAATTTTGGGAATATATTTTTGACTTGCTTTATCCCCTTGCTCCTTGCTGGCAATTCCTCCTCGATCTTCTCCCTACTTCCTTTTACTCTTCGCTTTTTCCTTCTTCTGCTCAGCATTGGTATACCATTTCAAGATAATACATATTCAATTAATATACCCTAAGCTAATACATTAATAATTAACATTTCACTGTTGAGTTCACTCAATTCAAAAGTTTTGTTTTCCCCTTTTTTCTTTCTTTTGAAAAGCCTTAGTCCATACTGCAAGCAGTTCTTTTATTCTCATCAGAGTTTCTTCCTCTGAATTAGACCATTTGTGTATACTTTGCCGTTGGTCTCATGTCAACTCCATTTTGTCCCTTATCCAATTCTTTGTATTTTTTAAAGTTTCAAGCTATTTCCAAACCCAAACCAAATCCAATTCAATCCAATCCAAGTCTGTAAATTTTCAAGGTTTAGTCAATAATTTTGTATTTTCTTATTCTTTATTGTCACCAGTTATCAGTTTTTTTATTAAATTCATTTTCTATTTATTTTTCTTTTAATACAACTGTCATTTTGCAATCTACAATTTTTTTTTGCTCTGGACACAGTGCTTTTTAGTTCCATGCACCAAACATTACCAGTTCATTTAGAGAAATATCTTCTCTCCACATAATTTCATTTTCTATTAATATAATGACAATTATTTTTAAGTCTTCTTCTTCTTCTTCTTCTTCTTCTTCTTCTTCTTCTTCTTCTTCTTCTTCTTCTTCTTCTTCTTCTTCT
>JANHFO010003145.1:52352-64072 GCA_032468095.1 Pareas carinatus | reverse complement strand
CAGAGAGACACAGAATGCGAGGCACACACACAAATAAAAACATACCTTCTCGCACTCCACTTCCCCCTCGTTGCTCGCTCACCAGCCGGCTCTAACTCAGGGCTGAGGTCTGGGCATTCCCACGGAGCGGACCAAGCTTCGAGCGCTCCCACAGGACAGGGTGAGCTCCGGGCACCCCTGTGGGACTGGACTGAGCTCCGGGCGCTCCCGTCGAGTGAGCTGAGCTCCGGGTACGTAGTCAAAGTTTTGGATGCCCCTCCTGGCCTTCTAGTGCCCCCCTGTCACCCCCCTGGCCTCCTGGCGCCCCCCCCTAAGCCATCTCACCGTCCCCCAGGGGCGGTACCACCCCCTTTGGGAACTACTGTTCTAAGGCCTTTTTCCTCTGAGGTGGTGGTGTTTTCATATATTTGCTCTCCTAAATTGCGAAAGGAGGCTATTGAAATGGACTCTGGGGATGGCCCACTTAAGTGAGACTATAGTGACTGAGCCAGATAGGATCCTGCACCATTACCCTGGGACACATATATTCGCCTCCATTCATGAGAGTATCATTATTTTGCTTATGAGAGCACTTGCCCTTTTCTTGCCTTAAGGGTAATAAAAAGTCAAGATGTCCATTGATGGTAGTCCACCATTTTGATTTGAACTATATTTTAAAATTAATGAATGTACTAATCTTGAGCTACACAGAAAAAGTACGTTGTAGGCCAGGGCTCTGATTCTGGGCAACTTGGCCTCCAGTCTTGGGGCTGTGTTATGGACCATCCTTGGAATCAAGAAAAGAGCCAGTCTGTACTTTTTCAGAGTTCAAAGTTAACACAAGGACTCAATTGCACACCGTATCATAATTGTGCAACTGTTCTGTTAGGAAGCATTTGAGGGCATGGTGGCTCAGTGGATAAAGATGCTGAGCTTGTCGATCAGAAGGTCGGCAGTTCGAATTCCTAGCCACGCGTAATGGAGTGAGCTTCCCTTACTCGCTCCAGCTTCTGCCAATCTAGCAGTTCAAAAGCACGTAAAAGGCAAGTAGAAAAATAGGGACCACCTTGGTGGAAAGGTAGCAGTGCTCCATATGCCTTTGGCATCTAGTCATGCCAGCCTTATGACCACTGGGACGTCTTCGGACAGCACTGGCTCTTGGGCTTAGAAACAGAGATGAGCACCGCCCCTAGAGTCAGCTATGACTAGCATGCATGTGAGCGGGGAACCTCTACTTTTTTATGATCCTCTGTCTCTAAAAGGAACTTAAGAAAATGATACAAGAATGTCCATAAAGTCACATGAAGTCAATCACAGCTTGAAAGGGACTTCACTTTAAATTTGACTGAGGAGTAAACAAACTTTTACAGAATTGAAAATTAAAGTTTAGTACCAATAAAGGAGAATATTTATACCTCATGGTTTCAATGAGGGGTAGAATGCTACCTCTGATGGGGTTAACTAGTTTGCAAGAAAAGAACCAAACTCAGGTAGTACCAGGGACTCCTAAGATTTGGTAACAATCTTTAGGGTTCCTTGAGGTCTGCATGTCTCAAAATTATGCATCTGCCTGTTTGCAGTCATTTTATATGAACGGAACGGAACATGAAAGTGATGGTGATGCCTCCAAATGAATCTACCATATTCCAAAGTGGAAAAATTGCTATCTGTTGACTTCTTTCTTCTCTTTCTGTCTGTTCCTCTCTCTGGCTCTGCTTATTCTGTTTCAGCAACTCATTTCTGCTAGCCTGGAGTTGCTGCTTCTTCATATCTCATTCCCATTTGCTTTTTCCTGATTGGTCAAAATCAGCAACCGCATGAAAAGACTTCTGAGAGAGCTGGAAAATCCCCTGATGTCGCAAGTCTGTTTAAAACTTCAGCTTTAGGGCAGATGACTTCAGAATTGCCCTCAGGCATAACAAGGCTACTGATATAGCAGCTAGTAAACTAGACAAGATAATTGGATTGACTGGGTGATACAAGACCAGGAGGTTGTTTAATTTTGAAAGGGAGTGGACAGGTATCTTTTGAAACCTTCTTTAGTTGGGCGTTCTATCAAACTCTGAGCAAGCAGTTTGCTTGTTCGTCTTACTTCCGTATCTTTGTTTGTTCACGCTCAGCAAAGCAAAGCATGCATGCTTTCCTCTGTCAAATGCTGGGAGCCTTGACAATTTTGGCTCAAGATCTGTAAACTGGAGAACCTGGGAGACATCACAGCAGCTTGCAAAAATCCCATCTTGCAAAGCAGGATTACCATGTAGGTGATAATAAGGGCTTTTCCTGGCTCCAAAACGTTAGTCATGCCTTCTGCCTCCAAACTGTTGAGAAGCTGATAGTGAGAGAGGGAGAGAGGGCATTTCTGAGTGGAAGCAAATTGCTGGCTATTATGGGAGAAGCATTTTAATTTCTCATTGACTTGGTTATTGGTTTAACTCTTTATCTGGATTTCTGGGGTGCTATCGAAGAAAAAAAGTAACACTCAAAGTTAAAATACCCAAGTTTTGCAAATTGTTCAAATGCAGCTACTAGCACTTTAGCTGATATCTTTTAGTATTGTGAAAACCACTGATGCACCTTCTCACATGTACTGGGGTAAACCATTGGGTACGTTTGAGGTCCCCAGTTACCATATATTTCAACTAGCTTCTCATATATGGCTGTCCTCTATAGACCAGAATACTTGCCTTCCTTTCCCAAAATCTTAAGCCTGTTCAATAAACAATAAACTATAAAACACTGGGATCTGATTTTATATATCATGCTAAATCACTATGTGATTTGATTTTGGCTTCTGTGATGTGAACCCAATTGATTGTGGTTTATTCAATGCACCAAGTTTTAGCAGGATTTGGGAAGGCAGTCACTGTGTATGAATGAGAGATGCAACAATGGGAACCAGATTTTTTTTCTGATGTCATAGGAAAAACCCTCTGCTCTTTCTTTTATTGGAAATCCCAGCCAAGGCATGACTTCTAAATAGTCAGCAATCAAATTACACTCCATCTGGATATTGAATCACCAAAGGAAATCTGTCTTTAGAATCTAAAGAATGAGAGGAGACATGGAAGTCTTTGTGCAAGAAAGGGAAAGCTGAAACAAAGATTAAGGAAATATTTTTAAATGTCTGCTTGCTTCAATGATAGAGGGAATTTTTGGCACGAGCTTAAAAGACACAAATTAGACATGTGGGAACTGATTTCTCTCTTTTGGCTCTTGTTAATACTATCTTTTTAATATTCTCCTTTACTCACTTTTTTTTCCTAACATAGCCACCATTTTGAAATGAGCATTTGTTTCAACACCTGTGTATCACTTGCAGAATGGTTTCCGTGATCTGTGATGAAAAAAGGCAGAAACTAGAGGCCTCATTGAAGGACAATATTAATCATCAACAACGTTTTATGGATAGATTCAGAATTTTACCTCAAGATCTGAGTTGCTCTTCCTTCCAACAGTTCATATGTGATTTGATGCAACAGGAAAATATCAACAGGAGTTGGAAACACCATGCCTTTCCAAATTACGGTGAGCTACAGGTTTCAGCAGCCAGAGCCAGCCTAACAGCAGGAAATGCTAAAAAGAGTGGTTCAGAAATATTTGGAGAGCCAAAGATTCGTCAGCTTGGTTTTAAAGATTTACTGACTCAAACTATCATATATGTACTTATTTGTAAGTTCTATTGAACTCAGTCAAGGAACATCTGCAGAAAATCAAATAAAACAAGCTGGTAGCCATCATCATGTGACTGAAGTTCAACTACTTTCCCCAAACTTTTTTTATGAAATGCATACTAATTTTAAAAAAAGGCATCTGGTCTACTTCATCTAAATTTCTTTCCTACTTACTTTAAAATTATTTTATAATTATACTCATTTCACTTGAAGATTGCTAGCCCCTTTTATCAGTGTCGGTACTGAGATACATATCAGTTAATTTCATCAAGAATGTATTGTGAGATACACTATTTGTTAAGAAAATATGAAGCATTGACAGTTGAAACAAACACTGTTCCTGTGAGCATCAGGGGGTAATTGCATTTCTCCAGGAGAATATGGGCTAGGCTAGACTATGAAATTCTTCTTACACCAAAAGTCAGCAACAACCACACACACACACACACAAAATGAACCACCATAGCAACTGTGAAATGATTATGCTTTTAAAAAGCACTCCTTGGAAAGTCCCTAAGACCAACTCACTGTCTTGCTTCAGTGTTTTGGAAGGCCGGCTAAATATGTTTAGCTCCAAGCTCATGAATCACAAACAAGCTTCTCTGCACGTTTCTCAGGGACCTGCAAAGTCAGTGGAATAGCTGCATCCTATTACAGTGAGTCAGAAAGCTGTCAAGCAGTCAAATGCTGTTATTCTTAAATCAGGCTGTCAAGGCCAATGAGTTGCTGCTTTCACCCATTTGTTTATTCTGCCCCCTACCTTTGTTGTTCCAGATGTTATGGATCTCTCAAGCTCAGATGCCAGAAGAGACTGACAGTGATAGATCAACTGTCACCTTCATTTCCAGATGAGTCCAACATGCAGGCTTTCAGCTCCATAGCCAGTTTCAGCTATTCAGTCCAATGCATGGAGAACAAATGAAGATGCACTGAAGACTATCCTTCTTTTATCCTGTCAGATAGAATTATTATTGCAGTATATCCTCTTTGGTGACACTCAGTTTAAAGAGTTTTTCTTCCTTTACTGCAAACCCAAATGAAAACGGCATCACCAGCGAAGATGATGAGAAAGCAGCCAAAGGCTTCTGTCCATTTATCAATATCTGAAGCTCGCAAAAGCTTATTCAGTTTAATAAAATGTGTTAACTAAAAGAAATGCTACCAAAACTCATGGTGTTTTACTCACATAGACTACCACAATTCTCTTCTACAATGTTCTCAAATGCCTGGTGGAGTTTGAATTTTGGAACAGTGTAAATCAAGACTTAACAGACAATACAGTACAGTATACATTCCTTAAATTGTGTTGTATGTCTTACGTGTTTTTAGATGGCTGTGCACCGCCCTGGGTCCCTTCGGGGAGAAGGGCGGTATAAAAATTGAAACGAAATAAAGCAAATAAACTCATGCTAAAGAAATTCAGTTTTTCAAACACTTGAGTCTCTCTCTCTCTCTCTCTCTCTCTTTTCCTTTGAGTCACTGTTGTTTTCTGATCACTGCCCAGATAAGACCCTGCATTTTTCTTGGCAAGATTTTGGAAAGGATTTTTCCATTGCCCCTTCTTAAGCCTAAGAGAGAGTGGCTAGCCCAATGATTACTCATTAGATTTTGTGCCTAAGGCAGGACTAGAACACACACTCTACTAGTTTCTATCCTAGTGTCATAACTACTACATCAAATGTTTTTTTCCTTCTTCAAAGATAAAAGCTAAATGTTGTGCAGTATGCAAAAATGCTATGCAATATTCATAGCTAGGTTTTCTTTCCATATAAAAATTTATTATATAAACTATATATATCTACTGCCAAGATTTTCACACTTTTTTCTTTTAAAAAATGTTCAGTGTTACTTTTTATGACAGCAGAAATGTATGGGTAAGAATAACCTCTTAGGGTCCAGTGTATTGCGTCACCATCTTTCTACTGAAGAAATGTTTCATCACATAGTATCTCATTTTATCTTCCTCTAATACATCAAATGCCTGCTATATTCCAGATGGTGGCATGAAGATTTTTATGTTGTGTATGCCTTATTTGGAATCATTTATTCCATCTTATTAGCAACAGGAAGTTAAACTGTTCACTTCTGTGACAACAGCTTGAATAAGAGATGTGAAGCTATTTATTGGCTCCTGCAGAGTCTTTTTAGCTCGCAATCTAGTAACTGTGACCACGAATGATTATTCTACTTCATTTTTCAAACAGTTTTCAATCAATGAACATAAAGGTATTTGGCCTGTTTAATTTTATTTCCTGGAGAATCGGAAATCTGTCATTAAATTAATATCCTGCATGATAAGGAAATAATTCTGCAGTCTCAATCCAGTTAATATGATAAAGAATGCTTTTTCTCCATAAATATTATTAACAATTTTGGAATGACAAGATGAATGAATGAATGAATAATTATCCTTTTTTGCAATTGTTTTTTTATACAGTTACATGACTAACTCCTCCATTACCCTTTCCCTCCCTCTTACTTATCACATTGAAGTATTGATGAGTAGTAAACAATTGTTTCCAAGTCTTATTTAGAGTACGAGAATAAAAGCAGTTATCATGAAGTTCTAAGGGAATAGGACATATAATTCTTTCTTCATTCAGATCCTCTGTTTTAGCCAAACTTTCCAAAATATGCCCCCTTTTTTGCATTCCAGAGTCCAGGAAATTAATGCTCCATAAAATAATCCATATCTGCTTTTTAGGGTAAGCTATGAGCCAAACATTTTGGCCACCTCATTTAGAAAAGAGAGTGATGCTGGAAAAGATGGAAGACCAAAGGAGAAGGGGGCGGCCGAGAATCAGATGACTGGATGGTGTCAGTGATGAAACAGGCATGAGTTTGGACAGACTCTGGGAGGCTGTGAGGGACAGAGAGGCCTGACGAGCTATGGTCCATGGGGTCAACTATGGTCCATGGGGTAGCAAAGAGTCGGACACCACTTAGTGACTGATCAACAACAACAAATGAGCCAAAGTTTTATTTGGACAATGTTTTCCCTTTCTTTTATTTCATTTCTCCAACTGGCCCCTTTGTGAAAGATATCTGTTCCTATGTCATACAAGGGTTTAGTTCCTGTATACAAAGATTACATCTGTACACATTGGAAAACTGTTTGAATTCAATTAACTTGCTTCTGAACTGAAAAGAATAGGGCTACATGATCAAATAAGTAAATCCTGCTAGTCAATATTTTCAATTACAAAGATGGCTGGGCAGAAATTGAAATAAAATCAGTTTCTCAACATTATTTACTGTTGGCATTAGTCTAGTAAATACCTATTCATCAGAGCATTAAAATATAGGCAGAGTCTGTGAAACTACAGATAAGAATGGGATTAGTCAAATCTAGTAGCAGACATTGCTTTACCTCACTGCACTGTCACTGAAGAGCATATTTCTTTATCTTTATAAAGTGATGTTCTATCAATTAGAAGCTGTTAAAACTGAATTACCTTAGGTAAATAAAGCAGGAAATACCATAGAAAGTCCATTTGGAGGAACAAAGCATAAAACATGCAAGGGGCTTCAAGTCAATTAAAAGCAGTAGTTTTATGTTCACAATTGAAAATCCAGGTTTTCTAAGTCTTGCCTTATCCCTGAAGTTCTCGCCAAGATCCTGGAATGTATTTTGTGAAACAATCTTTGTTTCTTATGTCTTGAAACAATCTTGTATGTTGTAACTTGAATATTATATGTTGTATCTTGAGAATGTATTTTGTGAAACAATCAAGTAGAAAACAATATCTTTATCAGGAAATTACCAAGGAGTAAACAACACTCCTCCTCAACACCGGCAGGGCAAACTACTGCATATAAACAGGGAGCAAATCCCCACACCTAGCAACACCAATGATGTTTCCTAGTTGGGTAATGAAATGTCTGCAAGCAAACAACCAAGGTTCCACAATATTGGAATGTATTTATATTTTATGCAAATAATATCAACATTGCATCATAAGTCAAAGCCATGCACCTCATTATATATAGAGAGAAGTCTAGCAATTGAAGGTAAGGCTTCTATATGAAGTACCCTCTGTTTGGAGCTATCCATTACAATCCAAAAATTTAAAACTTAAATAAAAGGTGGGAAAGCAGGGGCTTTCAAGACTCCCATCAATATTTAACTTGTAGACATCAAGCAGGCATAACTATCACATGTTCACTGTCTTTATGCTTCTTCAGTGAAGTGTGTTTGATTTTTTAATTATGTGCTACATGCCAACAATGTTATTTAAAATCTTAAGTGTTAGATGGTCATCTATTTATGCAGCTATTATGCAAATTTGTCTTGTATTTTGTTCTCTTTTGGAGATAAATACCTTGAGTTCTGAGGGGAGAAACAAAAGAACATAAGTTTCTTCTACCGGTTTCCAGGAACAGGAGAATGAAGAAATAGGAAGAAGTGGATGTTTATCTGTTGGAAAGATTGAGAAGGACTAAAGCAAGACAAACTGTGCAGTTTGTCCAAAACAAACTGCAAAAGGGTTTTACTAGGTTGATGAGTGGGGCAAGTGACATTTCTGAACTTAACAACTAATTATTCTGCCTTAGCACAAGATCAAAATTGGGTGATATTTGCTTCTTGATTATTGAAAAGACAACATTTTTTGCATTATGTATACTTATTTTATAGGAATAAAGAGAAATTTGCTTGCTTCATATTTTATTCTGAATTTATCTCGTTTTGCATTTTCACACCAGTACATAAAGTAAATAAATTGTTATTTCTCCATATCTTGTGATTGGGAGTTCTCAAGAAATTGAATGAAAAGGCTTTATTAGGGAAAATATATACACATTGCATACACACACACACACACACAAAATTGATATATACAAGATGCATCATATTAATGAAAATAACTTCCAATAAGCAAAAATATACATGTAATAATGGCAAATAAAGAGGACTTCCATGTTCAATTGGAGGTACAGTTAAAGAAGAAAAGCGATGATCAATATATAGTAGTTGGGTGTTTTGAGGTATTGTGTAAGGTTTAGAAAAAAATCTCCAGAATTAGTGTTACTGGAAAGGAGATATATGAGAACAGTGTATTTCCCCTTGTGGGTTACTGAATCACAGCTTCCTGGTTAATAAAAAGAGGTTGGTACGGAGCCTTTAGGAGAAAGAGAAGGCAGACAGTCCTCACAGGATAAATGAAAAAGGAGTTTTAGTAGGAGTTTGGCAGGCTATTTTAAGGAGAAAGCCTTTACCAGAGAGCCTAAGGGGCAACAAGAAGAATAAAAAACTTCATCCAGTCATCCATCCCATCTTTATTATAGTGAACATTCATAATACTCTTTCCTTCTTCTATTTTCCCTGTGTAACAGCATCTTTTGAAGGAGGTTGGGCTGAGAGAGAATGATTGACCCAAAATCATGCCTGAGTCATGATTAGAACTCATAGTGTCCTGGTTTCTACCCTGATGTCCCAATCACTGCACCAAACTGACTTTTTTCTGGCATTCCTTAAAAAATAGAAATGAAGATCTACAGTGTTTAGAAAATATTTTTACTTTTACTTTTACAGCATTTTCTGGCTTGTTATGCAGCTTGAATAAAGAATCAATGCACTGGAGCAGCAGAGGCTCACATTTCACTCATGTGATAAATTTACAGATCAAGCAGAAATGCTACAGTGAGAGTTGGCAGAGCAAGAATTTCTCCTTAGGAAATCCTCATTAATGCCTTTGGCTTTTTACCAAGAAACGAACAAGACAATGCTCTGTTTAAGTTGGAAAATCTGAAGAAAAGCTTGCTGGTTGCAATCATACTACAGCAGTGGTCAGCCAACCTGTGGGCCAGGGTTCACTAGTGGGCTGGGAGAAAATTTTGATGATGTGTGGTAAAATCTGAAGAGTCTTTGAATTTTTTTTGTATAGTTGTCTGGTTCCTCCCTCACTCCCCCCTCTCTCCCTCCCTCCCTCTCTCTATCTGTCTCTCTTTCTCTCTGTGTCTGTCTTTTTTCGCTCTGTGTCTGTCTCTATCTCTCTCTCATTCTTTCTCTCAAGCAGGAACAAATATCGCACTAAAATGTGTAATACTTAAAGAAACTTCAATGATTTTGTAATAATTAAACTAACTTTAATAATTTTTCTACAATTAAACCACCTTTAAAGATTTTGTTATGATTAAATAAGCATTTATGATTTTGGTATAATTAAATAAGTTTTTTTAATTTTATTATATTAAATAGGTGCCTTTAATATTAATAAAATGGAAATTCTCTGATCATTATTTTACAAACATATATATCTTTTTTTAAAAGTCATATTAGTGATCCGTGGGATTTAAAATTATGAATTTAGTGGTCTCTGAGGTCCAAAAGGTTGGAGACAAAATGGAGGTCCAAAAGGGGGGATGGAGACAAAATGGAGTCTTGGGTAACAGTATAAAATAGTTTCCATTTTGAGGAGCTGTCATCAAGTGGTTCCATCTGAAATATACCTGGGAAAGAGGAACAAGGCCATTTCAAGACTATGCTTATTTTCAAATCTCTTAGGTCATTGAGAAGGATATTATAGCTGAAAGTACTAAAAGAGGTAAAAAAAAGAATTAGCAGCATAACAGTGCCTTTGCTGATCCTCAAACAAAGATCATCCATCAAGCTGACAAGGCAATCTTGGTCCCATATCCCACTCTGAACTCAACTTTGGAAGAAGATAATAATCTTCCTTTAGTCTGCTTGCAGTTGAGAAGTGACCTTACTCTCAATCACCCTACCTAACAATGGGAGATTAGAGTGTTCAATTACCTCTCTGTAAGATCCAGAAAGTTTCTTAGGAAAGTATATGATAACAGCCTGTGGTACTCAAGAAAACATTTCTATTTAAATAAGTCTTTATTTTTTTGAGTAATAATGGAAAGGATTTTACACAGAACATGGTAAAGACCTGTTTTCTCTCATTCTAATGTACAGAAGGCAGAATTCAACTAACTCTTAGAAAAAAAAGACATAAAGTATAAATTAAAAAAATCAGGAGTCGGGATCCTTTCCTAACTAGCATATTTTATTCTAATCATACACTTTTGTGAACTGTCTCTCACTCCATCAGGTCTGTATCTGTAGAGTATCCTGACTAATGTAGGCTTTAATATGGGATGAGGAGTGAAAGAAAAAGAAAATAGGTTGATTATGTAAATGCAGGTTACATATGACAAAGATTGAAGTTCCTTATCAATTAGCAATTGTAATGTACTAAAAACCTGCTGTGTTTATTGAAAGCTTTGAAATTAGCCTGAAAGTTTTTGATGTATGTGTGTTCAGCAATCTTTCACTTAATGGTGCTTTTATCTTTTTACAAAATAGTCACTTGGAGATCTGCAACAGAGTGAAGTAAAAGGTTGACAGGCTTTGATTTCATTTTGATCTTGTTTTGAGTCCTAATGTCAAACGTGCCAATTAAGTATTTGTGCAAGGATTGTTCCATTTGTCTTATGTAGGATCCAGAGAGGTATTGCTGGAAGTTGATGACATATATGTCTATAAAATTGGAACATTGCTGTAATTGGACCAGTTAAATCCATTCAATGCAATTTTGGCTCAGCCTTTTTTGAGAAAAAAAGTAGCTCAAGAGGGTAAACGAGTCTAGGATATTTGATGCTTGATAGAAATGATACCTTGATTTTTTTTTTAAAAAAAAGATCACCTGGACTTAGTAGAAGATGAAACTTGAAATATTATTGTTCAAAAACTCCAACAAATGTTTCTTCCTGTTTTAAGCCAGAAAAGTCATCAGGATTTGTGAGGAACATTATAAAAGGCCAAATAAGAGGCACACATTGCATTGTTGGGTTCCTCAGAACATCAGCAGAACCTTCTTGTCAATATACTTGAATACCGCAGGCCCAATAAAACATTTGGGACAAGGTTGGAGGAATTTCTAAAACAGTTTAATGTAGTGGTCGCTAACCGGTGGGCCATGAGAAAGTTTTGGTGGTCTGCAGGAAAATCTGGAGATTATTTTAATTTTTTAAATAGTTGTATGATTCTTGCTCTTGACGATGGCAGAGACATTGAAGTACATGTGACTAGGCTGCCTCCTGGGCTCAAAATTAATCTGCAAT
>JANHFO010003143.1:80950-96641 GCA_032468095.1 Pareas carinatus | reverse complement strand
TGACCTGGCTTTTGGTGACTTGAACTTTGGATTTGGTAATTCTTGGACTTTTTGACTCTTGTGGAACTCTGTTTGGATATCTTGTGACCTTGGACCAACTTTGGAATTTATAATCCTGTTTGACCTGATTGGATGTCGTATAATTCTGGCTCTTGACCCTCCGGACTGAACATTGACCACTGCTTAGACGCCAGATAAGGGAAGTAATTAACCCTATCCTGATACATTGCTCCATCTGGCCTCTCTGCCCAGAACATCTGACCATTATTTTACAAATGCATGTAGCTTTTCAAAAAATTCATATTAGTGGTCCGTGGGATTTAAAATTATGAATTTAGTGGTCTGATTTAGGACATCACCTCATCATCCATGTTATTTTCCACCATTGAGTTAAAATGCCACCTGCCATCTTGAGTTAGCAGGAAGTTTGATGGTGCCTCATCAGAGTAGTGGAAACCTTGCTAGGTTTCATCCTGAGATGTCCAAAATGTCAGATGGAGAATCTGAAAGATGGGACTGAATTTCCTGTGCGCTGGAAAATGAATTGGATTGTGTTAAGCCTCTAATCGAAAGGAGGACATCTTACAGTTTAGAGATTGGTAACTTAATTGTATAACATGAATTACAGCATATATATGAGCCATTTCTTTAGTACATAAGAAATTCAGCTTCTGTCTGTCTTGCTTATAAAGACTGAACACTAAAGAGCAGGAAGGAAGATGAAGCTCTATATGTCTTTCTTAACTACAGTCCAGCTGTTCCTAATAGTCTGGCGAATGGGAAGTGAGCATTTGATTTCTTGGAATTTTCACAGCTTCTTCATCTCTTGCTACTCTCTTGACTGAAAGAAACCCAGTTACACTCAAAACTTTCACCATTGCTATATTGAATGTTCTACACTTATCTTTGAGTCTGCAGTGCACAATCACACCATGAGATTACCTTCTGTCAATACTTATCCTACCTCTTTTCCCACTGCTAATAATAACTTGACTTCTGGTCAAGGCAATGATAAAAGTATAATATCTGGACTGCAATAATCCAAATAACCTTTATATCGCAGGAAAGAGATATAGTAAATCATTATTTAGCAATAACCTGCAGCTATAGAGGGTAGTTTTGTACACTCCTATTAAAAGAGAGAGCCCTTTTGCTGAAGTGGTTAACCATCAGGCTAGAAATCAGGAGACTGGTCCTTCTGGTCCTGCCTTAGGCACGAAGCCAGCTGGGTGACCTTGGACCAGCCATTCTTTCTTAGCTCTAAGAGGAGGCAATGACAAACCACTTCCAAAAATCTTTGCCAAGAAAAATTTTGGAATTAAAACTGCTGGAACTAATTCAAGCAGTCATCAAGTCTCAAAGGAACAATCAATCAATCAATTTATTTATTTCTCTATTTGCACCTATTTATGACCCAAATAGGCCTTGACAATATCCTTTTCAGTCATTCTTATTCTCAGTCTATGAGCAATGGCAGACTTTAATTACTCTTAAAGGTTCTTGTGATAGAGCCATGGTGTCCCCTTTGAGCTGTCCTTGAAAGGTATATATTTCCTTAAGGGGAAGTTCTGACTCACTTGGACTGGGGAAAGTGATAATAAAGGGCTCAGCAACTGAGAAAGCTATTTTCTCAGTTGGGATAGTTTCTGTATGGATTCCACATGGCTGGACACCCATCTCTCTTTTGGAGGGAGGAAAGGTGGTTAAGATATTGCCATCTAACCTCACTTGCAAAGTGTGTAAAACCTATTACACTTCTCACTTATTCCAACTCAGTCCAAGGCAATGGCATTCATGGTGAACCGCAAAGATGCCAAAATGGCATGTACAAAGCCACCATCCGAAGCTACATCCCAATGTCTGGTACAAACATTCAAGTTGTTGTATTTGTGTGATAAGGTATGTGCTTTCATTGCTTCCTCCAATCCTCCTGCAGATGTCTAGAAGCAAGCGGAAGGTATGGGGGGATAACAAAATGTGCATGAGGAAATCATACTTCATGATTTCAGAATTGTCTCACATCCAAGTATGCAAATGTCAGCCAGAACTTGCACGATGACAACAGCATGGACACCTCCTTATTACTGTTTGCTGCAGACACCATTGATGCCTTTTGAACAATTACCTGGACTGCCATATTTGAACATCAAAATCCAGGTGATCACCAGATGGGAGGAAATAGTATTTATTCTCAAATGAAAAGATCACTGCAGCACATGAAGGCCTGGGACTGCAGACTTTGAGGTTATTAGTACTGGAAAACGAATTTCCCCTGACAACAGTGGAAGGATTCACATATACTGCAATTATGCACAGAGTATTTCTAACACGATTATATTAGCAATAGTGGAGAACATCTGCAGTTATTATATTTATGTTTCACTTGACTTCTCGGAGGACATGCAAGTCAACTCACTGTAAATTCTAAGGATGAAAGAAAGCTAAACTGGCAATTACTTATTACCGTAAGATAGAATCCTTTCAACCCACCGAAGGACACAGTAAGAAAGAAAACACCACGGATAAAACGGTATTAGAGACATACACTATAGCCCCCAATTATGAGCCTCTGATGGCTGTCTCTACATTAGTGGGAATTCTGCCTGTGGAAGCCAGCTACGTTTGGGAAGCAACCTTTTCTGCTCCAAAAACTGTTGGCGATATTTGGCATTTTTCTCTCTCTTTCTTCCCGCCATGATCTAACTCGAGTGGAGGTAATAATCACCCGCCATCCTTCTCCCAGCTGCCCCTCTGAGGATAGGCTTAGACTACCGCTTCCATCATCCTCAGCCCCTCCTTAAAGACTCTTTCCTTGGAGAAAAAGAATCGGGTCAGGTCGGGTTTAAACCGCCTTCCTCTCGCTCTTGCACCTTCTTCTCCGTTTCCCGCCTAGCGGCTCCTTGCAGAGGATCGCGCCTCCACCGCGACTTTCTGCGAAGCCCCGGGACCGCCAGATTAGCGGGAAATCGGCCCCGAGGCTCGGTCCGCCCGCGGCGGCAGCGACTGGGCTTCCTCGCCTTTATTTTTGCAGAGCTAAAACGCAGCGAGGGATTTGCGTCACCCTCGCGATTTGCCTAGCGAGATAAAGTTGCACAAATATTGGAAAGGGAAATCCTCCGACTCGTTAAGAAGCGTCCCCCCCCTTGCCCCCCCCCTGTCTCCGGAAAAAAGAAGGATTTCTGCTGGTTCCAAATTCCTCAACCGCTTCTATTTTGGGCGCCCAATGTGACAGGCGCATCCGCTCATTTAAGCCGCCTCGGAGCCGACTGAAAACAGGAGATGACCCGAGGCCCGAGCAAAGCCGGGCCCTTCCTGCCCTGACCGGCTTCTTCGCGTCAGGCAGGGCCGAGACGCTCCTCCTGCGGGGCGCAGCGCGGCTTCCTGGGCTTGTAGCCCGCGGGGGCTCCGGAGGGTTGGAAGGAGGCCGCGCCTTCTCTCGCTCACTCTGGGCGGGTTGGGCTGTGTGGACTCGCCGTTGGGGTTCCCCCTCTTTGCAGTCCCTGGCGCGGGGATCGGACGCGCGGGGGACCCGCCGTCCCTGAAATAACGGGGGGGGGGGAACAGAACTCTGCTTTGGCCGCTTTTATTGTCAGAATTAAAATAAAAAGTATTGGATCGTATTTTGGATGGCGTCTCTTCCAGACAGGGCCTCTCGTTCTTTAAAGCAAGCAAATAAACCCTTTGTTCTTCGAAGCTGCTTGTGGACAGGGCCCGCGTTTTGGAAACATACGGGTTCCAAAAACACTGCCGGTTCTGCCAGAGAACGTCGGGATACATCTAAAGCCCATGGAAGAAGCCATTTGAGTGACTTGCAGTCTTCCGCTTGTTCTATAACCAGCTAGGGACAGTCAAAAAGGTCAAGATGGCGGCCACAAAACTGCGATCAGAGCTACTCCTGTGTTTTTTAATCTGCATCTTGGGGTTTTTTTCCCTTAAAAGAGCCTCCAGAAACGGAAAGCCGAAGAAGTCACTCCCAAAGAGACTCACTTTCGAACAGTCCAATCTTGGAAATCCTCCCTATCCAAAACGCGCGTCTTTAGAACAAGCGGCCCGTCTTCATTACTGTCATAGAATTGTAATATATATCACCTGCAAGCATTGGGAAAACAGGCACACTGTTCCAACGGGCATTTGCCTCTCCGGTTAAGTAAATGGGATTTTTCATTTAGTCCTGTTTAAGTATTTCTATTATTTATTTTCAATGCATTTATGGATTTTTGCCATACTCCGGAGACTTAGGAGTGGAGCGGGCTAATAAATATTCAGAAGGGAAGGGAAGGAAAATTGGAACCCCGACGGTTAGGCAATGCTTTAAATCCCAGGATATTCTTGAACATTCATGCTGCTTAACTGCTTGGCGGCATTGCCTCCATGTTCACTAGACAACCTGACTTGGAATCTAGTCCACTTTCCCATCTGTCAGATTAGCTGAGCTGTAGAACATTTGGTGTTGTTTCAACCTTGATGGATGACTCGCCTAACCCTGATTTAATCTAGGGAAGATGTTACCTGGACCTCACCTGCCAGTCATGGTCTCGTTCTCAGTTCTCAACCTTTCTCTGCTCTGAGACCCTTGAATATCTCAAGCCATTATCCCGTTGGCTGGGGATAGTGGAAAATATAGCCTATCAGCCTTTATCAAATTTATACAGCCACCCATCTCACCAAAGGCTACCCTGGGCAGTGCATAAAAATAGATAAAATGGCCAATATAAAAACAAGAGATAAAAATATTTAAAACCACAATAATAAATATCATAAAAGCAAAAATGCATATCATTGATGAAGGGAGGATAAAAATTCTCCCCTTCACGGCAATGGAACCTTCTAGACAAGCCTTGGGTTCCCTTCCAGTCCCAGTCCTGATAACATAACCAGATTTTGAGAGCCTTTCAGATTATCAACATCCTAGCATCTTTAGACCTAACTTGGTAAGAGCTGTATGAATGTTTCTAAGATTTGATTAAGTAAACCCACATGCATGTACACGCTCTGAAAATAGATGCTTCCCTACTGTGGTCTTCCAATTAGCTAGGAGAACTTGAATAAATCTCTAAGATCTGAGCACCAGATGCTGGGAGATTTGTGAACTTCCTAGACATTAATGTGCTGGACTGCTATAAGAAACAAAACCTCCCAAAGGAGATGGGCCTTTATGCTGATCCAAGAGGCCAATCAATATATATGCATGAGATTTGATAGGCAGAATTTGCTGCATCGTCCTGACAGTCACCACACACCAGGCAAGTCTACTCCAGTGATGTGACTGAAGGGGAGCAAACTACAAGGAAGATGTTAAACAGTGATGCCTCGAGGTCCTTCTGAGGGGGAAATGTAACTCTTGTGCCAAAAAAGCAAAGAAGTCAACATCAAAAGTGAATTTTCTCTTCCCTTCTTTGCTACCAAATGCCAGAATCTGACTAGGCGATTTGTTTCTCCACTGCAGTTATTCATGTCACAACAATTACAGCCTTGATTCACAACCACGAAACCACCAATTGCATTTATTTATTACACATCTACCCCACCCTTTCCTCCAATTTACTCTAGCAAAAACGACATAGTTTCCCCCCTTTTTAAAGTGCCGAGTACCACTTTAGGAATGAGTTTTAAGTGTGTCTGAAGCAGAAGTAACAAAAATGTGATTGGGATCTATTTTAACTTGACAGGAATTTTGGCTTCCAGTAGAACAACAAAATGACTTTTGAACAACTCAGGTTGCTAAAAGAGAATCCTCTGGAGAATTGTTGGTTAACACCAACATTAAATTTCTGTATTCAACATATGCTCAGTGGGAAACTATTCCCTAATGCTTAGAATATGTTCTGCTTTAGCTAGAATTTTGGATCTGGTATCTGTTAAGGCACCCAAAGAGGGTTTTTGGGGGAACGGGGAGGAAACATATGAGATCCCCAATTTTGGTGTTGCTGCTTCTCATCTAGATATTTAGAGCTTTTGAATTCCAAGGTGATGAATACTGTACTATTTCCTTGGGTAGTGAACGAAATTTGAGGACTAGAAAGCTTTCCAACAGGGGTAAGAAAATCTCTGTGTCATTCATATGAGTGTATGTGTTACTTCTAAACAATTATAAGACCTCAGTCAGATGCAGAGGCTGAACATTTTCAGATATTAAAAAGAAAGCTTTTCTGTGGGATGTATTACTAACAAAGCTATCAGATATCTAGGAACAAGCACAACTGAACCCAGTGGGACTTAACCTTCAGAATATAGTTGCCTCAGTTTGTGAGGTCCAACTAATCAAGATTTTTTACTTTTACCAGTCGGCAGTGAAGAGTCTTTTGAATGGTCCCAACTTGAGGACCAGAGAAACACCCTTGATGCATATGAAAGTTTTATTTAACTGAAGTGACAGCAGATGTCATGAATTTGCTATGAAAATTAATGCATTAGCAAAAAATGAGACATGTACGCTTCTAAAGCTTGTGGTAATGAATTCCAAAAGTTTAATTGCACACCACATGAGAAAGGGAAAATATCTCCTATCATATAATGTTGGGGGAAAAAAATCTTTCAATGGGCAAATGTTGCTGCTTTCTTGCTCTACTCTGGAGAAGAGATATGAAATGCAAAAATGCAGTAATTGTGAGCTGAGATATTTTTTAAAAACAAACAAACCGCATCTAGTTCTCACACCACAAAGAACTGCCTAGAAACAACCCCTTGCTGCCCTGTAAGGCACGAGGCCCATCCTCAGGTCTAACTCTTTATTGTGGCTTATTTGGGAGAGGACTTCCTATGAGTTATTTTTGATATCCTTACACATGTAAATGCTGAGCTGATTGAGAATCCCCACCACCATCTTCCTGTATTTCTTTCTTACTTTCTGATGGTTACTTATCCAGAAATACTCTTGCTCTACCCCCCCCCTCCATAATGAAAGCTGGGCAGTTGCAAATCACTTTCCCTGACAAGAAAATGGTCTTAAAAAACCATTCAAAGGGGAAACCAGTGGCTGAAGAGTGAAGGGTCTGTTCTGGCTAGGAGTGGGGAAAGCAAAGAAGTAGTTTTGTCAGGCAAGCTAGAATGTGGGATCTGTTTTGAAAAAACCGAGAAGCAAAACTTTTCTTTTCAACCCTACCTTTTCAGAGGGCATTTAATTGCGCCTGTTTGGGTGACAGAACTCCTTCCAGACAAAACAATAGTATCAGTCCACACCAAGCAGATTATTTACCGCTCTAAGTAATTAAGCAGCTACCCACTTGACTTTCTATGCCATTTCCCTTGCCATTTGGAAACTGAGCCTCAAAATTCACTCTTTGCTTAGACAGAAACTCCTGCTAGTATTGTTCCTCTGGGAATGGTGCTGCTCATTTGGCACCTCTGGGGAATAGGAACACCCCCCCTTTGAAAAAAAGCTGTGAAGGAGAAATGGGGCAAGCCCGACAAGGCTCAGTTGGACATATAATACTGGCCTGTTCAGAAAGTTGGTGGGTGGCTTCTCTCACCCAGGCACCTCAAAAAGCTTTTAAAAATAGTTAATGGTTACACTTCCATGGATATAACTATAAATAAAATCAATCCATCTGTTGATTATAGGGCCACAGTCTGCTTTGAAACCATTGTTTTAAAATCATTGGGGAAGAAGCTGCATTTATTCGATATGCCCTTAAAATTGAAGCAACAATTGGACAGTTTTTTGCCACCTGGACCAGAAGGGAATATCCCTGGCTTTATGGCCATTTACCTTTGTAGTAAATAGTGCTGGGACCTAATAATTTTGCTTAAACCCCTTCAAACCTATGCCTGTTTGAAGGTGAGGCTGACTAATTCAGCAAGGTCTATCTTTCAGATTCCTAGAAAAACATCATAGTGTAAGTTGATAAATCATTTCCTTTATTATGTTTATGTCCAAACTTGAGAAGATGGATTTTTGCTTTTTCTCTCTCCCAGAGCAAGTTTTTTTTTAGCATGTTCCCTCTGCCACAGTTTAGCTCTTTGAGAAAAAAGGCAGAAGTTGCGAGGGCAATCCCTTCCATCTGCTTTCAGAGTTATTGAACTGGGATGCGCAAAGCCACCAGAAGCTGAGCTAAAGTGGGCTGGAAGGATATTTTTGTTTAGTCAATGGCAGGAGATAAATCCCTGCCACTCTTCTTTCCAGAAAATGTAAATACGCATTGTGCAATAGTTATTCTGGGATCTGAAGTTTCATCCAATATTTGTAGAACCGCATTTAGAGAGTTATCCCATTTATATCATATGCCAATACGACAATAACAAGTTGATTTTTTAATGGTGTCGCAAGGATGGCTGAGGCAGTTTATTTTTCCAGTAATTGCTGCAAAGTGGAAGATAAAATTGATGGCTTCCTGCCGGGAATTCTGGACAGGACATTAGGAATAATTGTGAAAAGAGTTTAATCGCATGGAAGACTGATTTACATATTTTTCCTCTGAAATGTTCTTCACGGAATTCAATGGGACTTGTTCACAGTGAAGAATTGTGCCCTGTGCCGCCTTTAAGCAACTATAAGGTTAAGGACTGACTTGATAAAGCATGACAGTATCGAAACAAAATTATGACGGATTGATAGCAAACCCACCACTATCAAACTGGGAATTATCTTAAGAGTAGGATGTCTTTTTAGTTCTGGACATTCGTTGTGGATTTGGTTTCATTCTACCTTGGGGGGGTCCCCTAAAGAAGCCCACTCCAATAACAAATGTGTTTTCTCCCCTCCCTTCAGGCAATTCTCTTTATGTAAAATCCACTTGGATTGCAGGGGCTGATAAAGATTACAAAACAAAGCACAGTTGTTCAATTGCTAATTGTGAAGGGCATTTATCTCTTTGGAGGTCTTTAAAAAAAGTCAAGATATAGAGAACACAGAATGTTTGAACTTTTAAAAAATGTCTAATGACTGGGCAAGGCTTGCTTTATGCTTGTATACTATATGTTTAATATAATATCTTTTATTTGAGCAAACATCATTTATTTCTGCCTGATCTTTAGGGCATCTATTTGCACAAATCTTGTTGAAATTAACAAGTAGAGGTAGCATGCTCATATTTAGATATACAAATGGATATCTAGTTATGAGGCTACTACCATACCCCATAGAAATTTTATGTATAATTACATGAACTGTGCATATATGTTTACGTCTTTTCTGTCGTGTTCTCCTCATATGCTAAATAAATAATAATATTTAGAAATGATAAATGTGAGAAAGGGCAGAAGTTGCAAAAAATTCAGTCTCCATTGTCCACACCTACAGTCCTGGATTGTGAGGTTTCTACCTGATTTTTAAAGTAAACGTCTAAATATAGTTTTACGATTACCATAAATTCAACAGTCTCCAGTTTAGAATAGCACCTTTTCCCTCTTATTTCTATCTCTTGTAGCCAATGAGGCAATATTTCTGCTTGATTGGAATCTGAACTCAAAATGCTTTAAAGAAAAAAATAGTAAGTTTTGCAGGGAGAAAAAAAAACTAAAACTCAAAAGGCAATAATTTAGGCTAACTGTACAAAATTGTGCAAACTTTGTGCTGCAGAGAATATTAATGTTGGGAGGGAAGCAGTCATATTGCTGGAGCATCGAACTGGCATTAAGAAAGGCACTGTTTCCTTTGAAGCTGTGCCCTGTCCTCCAAGTTCCTTTTATTTGAACGTGCAAAAGGGTCAGCACAGATTACTTTTCTCTTCCAAGGGATCAAATTATAAATGTTATCATTCTGAGCTTCATTACATGATACCCAAGCACCTTTGAACCTCATGGGAATTTATTCTTGCTGCTTTGTAGCGCAATTCCCTAGCGCTTGCTTCTGTGACTGAATCCGATTCCAGAAGTCTCCTTTCACCTTTGAAAAAAGAAATCCAGATCCAGGAGGTTTTTATTTGTGCTAGCTGTCTTTGTATGTTCTGGCCTCGATCCTTCAGCGACCCGCGGAGGTTTCAGCCACTAGTCGGTCCCAGCCTACCTGCCTATATCAGGGAATGAAAGGAGCGGCTTACGGAAGAGTCGTCCTCCCCGCACCCCAGATCCTCCGCATTCAGGAATGGAGGAATGACACCGCCTCAATTTTTAAAAACACTCCTACTCCGTTATAAAGGACTCGGTGGCTCGTTTGGAAAGGGAGTGCCCACTCTTGGCATCGCCGGCGAGGTCTCCCTTTCTCCCTCCCCGGAGGCTCCGAAGAGACGCCTGGGCTGCCTCCGGCGCCGACTCGGTCTGGTTCCGAAACTCAAACAGGACCAGATCGCGAAGAATGAAGACAGCCGCACGCTCCGAAACGGGCCTATCAACGCCCCTTCCTTGGACAGAGAGGGCCGGCGAGGACAGTTAGCAAGAACCCGGCAGTTTCGAGGAAGACCCAGTTCAGGGGACCGAGAGGCCCGAAAACCGGACCTTCGCTGGATCGGGAACCGTCACAAACTTGAGGGCTGGGCGGAGGCGTGGCTTGCTGCTGCTCCCCCTCCTTCCTTCCTTCCCTGGCCATCCCTCCGCTGCTCTGATTGGCCACTTCCTGTCCAACCAAGTCCCAGAAGAAACTTTTTCTTCCTTTCGCCCCACCCCCCCCCCGCCTCGAGGTAGAAAAAAAAGAGAAAGAATCTGGGAAGCTGACTTTGCTGAAGGGTCGTGGGCGGGTGGATACTTTTCATCTCTCCCCCCCCTTCCCTTTTTCCAGAGAGGGGAGTTTCTGGGCTGTGTGTATGTTTGGATGTGGGTGCGCGCGCGCGAGGGAGAGTTTTTTCGTTTTTTCTTTTTTGGGCTTGTTGTTTTGTTTGTCGCGCCTGTTCTTTCCGAGCGCGTGGCTCGAGCTCTGCTTGGCCTCGTTTCGCCTCCCGACGATGCGGCCGGGCCAGGAGACGTTTCGGCGCTGAGCTCCCCGGCTTGACCAGAGGAGAGGAGGGAATTCGCTGCTCCCGGGTTTGCTGGCGGGCTGCGGGTCACCCAGAGCGCAGCTAGCGGAGTCTGTGGCCCCGTCGGGCCAGCGAGGGAGCGAAGAAGCGGGCGGCCGCTGGATCGGCAGGATGTACGCGGCCGGGCTCGCCCCCTTTTATGCCTCCAACTTCAGTCTGTGGTCGGCGGCGTATTGTGCCCCGGCGGGCCCCGGCGCTGGCAGCTGTTTCTCCTTGGATCCCTCGGGGCTCAAGAAGCCGTCTTTCTGCATCGCGGACATCTTGCACGCTGCCGCAGGAGAAGCCTCGGTTGACGGCCTGCCCGGCGGGGCCTCGGCTACTCTGGCCTCCCATTTAGGTGGGATCCATGCCCATGCCCAGTACCACGGCGCCGCTTCCCCGCTCAGGCCGACCCCCATGGTGGCCCCGGACGCCCCCGTCGCCTTCGCCACCCGGCTGTCGCCTCTCTCGGCCCCCTACCACGGCTCTCACCCTCCACACCAGCGCTCTCCCACGGGGGGCTCCGGCGGAGGTGGGCGAACGCCGGGCGGAGGACAAAGCCGCCAGGCCCACCCCGGCTCTGCCGCGGCTCCTTCCAGCAAAGACTTGAAATTTGGAATCGACCGTATTCTGTCTGCCGAGTTCGACCCGAAACTCAAGGAGAGCAACACTCTGAGAGGTTGGCTTTTTGCTTTCTCCCCCCTTCTGGAGAACTGAAGCTGTTTTGTTAAACTGTATGTGGAAGAGAAAATGTGTGTGTTTGCGTGTGTGTGTGTGTTTCTGTGTGTACGCAAATACACACGCACAAACACACAGACCGCCCCTTTTCTTAGAATTTGAGCATAACAGGCGAGCTCCTCCCGTACTTTCCCGGGCCTTTAGTTGCCCCCCCTTCTCTTTATTTGAAGGCTAATTATATGTAACTTGCCCAGATCAACTGGAAGACCAACCCTCTGTGGCCCTGCTATGAAGTTGCAGACCCTTACTTACAACTTGTAGGAAGGGTGGGTTGAAGTGGGAGAAAGAGTTTACAGAAGGACAGATTTCGCTTATCTTCCTTCAGTTATTAATGCCCAAACCTTTACATTAGATCAAAAAAATTGAAAAAATCAAATCTCTGATTATAACGACTTGTAATTTGTAAAATCAGCCGTTACCAGAATTGGGGGAAGGAACTCAATAGGACTCTGCTGCAGCTGATATGTTTCTGTTGTTGCTCAATGGAACAAACAGTTGAGCAATTGGATTACTTAAAGATTCAGAAATCTTTGGAAGAAATTCAGGCCAGAGTCTCCGTCCAGAATGTATTTACTTGGAAGTAAGTCTCTCCTTGATTTGGACACTGCAGTTCTGAACTAATTGAGTGACTTTTCTGTAGAGTCACAGAATATCTGAATTGTTGGTATATATAGATCAACTTTCTGACCGCCAACATTGGAAGTAAGTCCTCCTTTGAGGTAAAAGGCTTTATTTCTGAGTAAGCATTTGTAACCTTGCATTGCCCACCAGTGAATGTTGGAGATTGGAGCAACCAACCTGTCTCCATAAGCAAAGCTACCCAATTATTGCTTATAATGAACATATTTATGACCAAAAGGAAAATGATCCCTGATTGCACTTAATGTTAAATATCCTCCTGAATTATGAGAAATGCAAACTGCCCAAGAAAGCCTTATTTTCCATGAGATAAACAGATAGACATATTCAGAAGTGTTCAATTGTAGAATGTGCTGAATCAAGCAAGCAAGGGAGAATGGTCTAGACCAGAGGCCTCCTGAATGAAGAGGCAAATATAGGTGTCCGAGGATCCAATCTGGGTCGTCACCAGGACCAGAGGTTTTGCCTTACAAGCTTTCAGATTTGAGACTCATGCTGGAGCTCATTTTATGTCAAGAGGCCCTTCACAAATGTGAATTGCCCTTTTACTTTCACTGTGGCTACTTCACATTTGTAAAAACTAAGAAAAGCAGCTCTGGTAGAAAAAAATCTGCCCTCCCCAAAATAATCTAGGATTTGAGTCCTTCAATCTTCCTTTTTCCTCCTTCTACTTTCCTTCATCTGTCCTTGGAATGAGGTTTACCCAAAACGGATCCTCAGCACTGCAGTACAAATGGCTGTATTGACTTCTAATAACTGTATTCTGACTTGAGGCATCTGAGGCCAAAAGGGGCACTTGAGAGGTTGCTGGAGAAGTCCTTCTCTGGTTTGGGCCTACCCTGTCACCAGAGGAGTGATTTCAGCCTGCCTTGAATGGAATTGGACTTGGTTTTAGAGTTTGGTTTTGATCTTGGATGAGAGGCACATGCTGTGAGCCTCACAGTGGCATTTGTGCACAGAGGAGTTTGTCAGTTTCGGGTCGGTTGAGGGCCTTCAAACCTTCAAAGGTGGCCTTGGAGTATCTCCTATTTCCCTACAGGCCACTAGGGCTTGCCACCAGTGGGTTATGGCCAAGGTATGTAGAGGGGGTTGGGACCTACACCATTCTGCTCCTCTTGTAACAGAGCTCTCCTTGTTCCTGTGCCCACAGATCTGACCTCTTTATTAACCACCAGCCGCCCAAGCGGGGTTCATGTCCCCACCTTACAGCCTCCGTCCGGCCAGTTCTTCACGTCTCTAGAACCCATTAACGAGACTTCTGGGGTCCTGGGACACTTAAACACAACCCCAAGGAATTCCGTTCAGCACCAGTTTCAAGACACTTTTCCAGGTATAAAAACTCATCCTGGGCATGGATCAATCCCTCTCTGTCACTCTCAATGTGAGAGTGAACTTGGTTACCGTTCCAATTTACCCATCATCCCTAGACAATGTGGCACTTTTCTTGGCTAAAATGTAGCCCCTAGATTCGTTATTTTTCAAGGGTTGCTTTCTTACCCACTTTTTCTCTCGAAATAAGGATCTATCATCGAAATAAGCCCAGGGAAGGCTCAGCGCTTGCCATTAGGATTCCTCAGCACCGGATCCTAAGCTCGTTATTTGTTTCAGCAGAGCTTACTTCCACGCAAACGGATCCTGGTTACGGATGGCCCCTTTGACAAGCCGAAAGGCACTCAGCCTTAATCATAGGTGTGAAAAATGAAAGGCCGTTTCTTTGCCCTTGACTTAACTGACACCCTCTCCGGGCTGTTGTTATGGAATGCTCGGATTGCTAACGTGGCCAAGAAATCTAGCAACATCTGGAAAGGCGAGGGCGCTGACTTTCAAGGAGGATCAGAGCCGGGGAGCCCTTAGAGAGCAGTTAAATAGACTCGCGATCCAAAGAAAGGAGGAAATGTCGGGGCGGGCGGCGTTATTTCAGTCGCGGCAGCACAGGGCGCATTTGCAACCACTGAAAGACAAGACTAGTGATCCTTGACTACAGGGACGGGGCTATTCTTAGCAGCCGGCCTCTACTGGAGAGTTAGCCCCCTTGGACGCGCTTTTCCTGCAGGCGGGGACGGCGGGGACGCGGTTTCTATCCACTCACGGCCAGACCCTTAAATGCCCGTCTCTTCCTCTTCTTTTGTTCAACCCTCCAGGTCCGTATGCGGTGCTTACGAAAGACACGCTGCCTCAGACCTACAAACGGAAACGCTCGTGGTCCCGGGCGGTTTTTTCCAATCTCCAAAGAAAAGGATTGGAGAAACGCTTTGAAATCCAGAAATATGTCACCAAACCGGACAGAAAACAATTGGCCGCCATGTTAGGGCTCACAGATGCTCAAGTAAGCTTTCCCCCTATTAACCCCCCCCCCTTTGACTAATTTATCTGTAGCCCCAAACCCCATTGAGCATTCAGCTGTGATTCTGCTAGGACTCTATTATAAACCCCATTCTTCCACAGCATTTGTTGATGTTTTGGGTGCTCTTTATTTAAAGCTAAGGAAATCTGCCCCCTTAGCAAAGAAGTAAAATCCACATAGGAATTTAATATTTAATAGGTAGCAAATAGACTTGCCCATTTTAGCTTTTGTGTGCAACATTTACACTATAAGTGTCTTGTGGTGTCCTGATTTCTTACCCACTGGGCAAACAAAAGGTTCCAGAGGAGAAACTTATCCCACACACTGGTTCCACAATAATATCTCACTGAAGGTGCTTTCATTATTCCTCAGCTTATTCCAAATAATTTCCACTGATGGAACACACAACACAACAACCCAACTGCCTCGCATTATTTCAGTTAGGTTGGCAGAATACATGGAGCTGGCAGCTATTTGCACAAATTATAAACAAAAATAAATACATTTAATTAAGTAGCAGGTTAATAGTTTATGCATCAGATATAATGCAGTTATGCAACTGCAGCCCTTAAGATTTCGCCTGATTTGGTTAAGATTCACGAATGAATTCAGTAATCAATGCTTGAATTCAGGAAATTGAATATAAAATAGGGTTCTTATACCTGTTAACATTTTTCTTCATATTTGTCCATATTCAGAACAGCTGAAATGCTGTATTGCAAATTTGTCATCTAATCCATCTGTGCATTTTTATTGAACAGTGTGTATGTTTGCGCAATAGCCTTAACTGCACCAATTGCAAATGAAGCAACTAATAGCCAACAAGTTAAAACTGAATTTTAACCTTGATTAGATTTTGCCGTGTCCTGAAGTGTGCATATGATGCAGTGTTGTATACTTTATGGTTTATGGCTACTTTATGGTTCAGTGTATTAGGGAACCCAAAATATAGATCAATTAAATAAGCAGCTAAACCGGGTAAATCTTGTTTGTAGAAGGTGGTTTGACAGTGTTTTATGTGTGGGAGAGGCGCCTGTAGGGCAAAAAAGAACAACTCAACCCCCCCCTCTCAACCTTTGGGTGCAACATTGGCAATTTGTTTCTA
>JANHFO010003143.1:54442-73099 GCA_032468095.1 Pareas carinatus | reverse complement strand
AAGTTAGTTTGATTATTACAAAGTAATTGAAGCTAATTTAAGTATTACACATTTTAGTGTGATATTTCTTCCTGCTTGAGAGAGACAGAGGGGAAAAGAGAGAAAGCAAGAGAAAGACAGAGAGAATGAGAAAGAGACTGAGAGGGAGAGGGAGAAGGAGAAGGATGGAGAGGGGGAGGGAGGGAGAGAGAAATAGACTCTCTCTCTCACACACAGAATGAGAGAGACACAGAGATAAAGAAAGACAGGCACACAGAGAAAATGAGACTCTATCTCTATCTCTCTCACACAAGAGAGAGAGAGAGAGAGAGAGAGAGAATCACACACACACACCACTTTGGCGCTTCATGTCCCACCCCGCACACCGCCACCTTCACCCACAGTACGTACCTTTTTCTTTCTGCCAGAGCGCAGAGCTCCGGCTTAGGGAGAGGGGAAAAGCTGACTTGGGGAGGGGGGGAAGCTGAGGATGACTGCGCTTCCCCTCCCCTCAGAGACAAGAGCCAGACACAAGCCTCCTGGTGTGATGGGTGTGTAAGGAGCATAAGGCGAGCATGAAAGGGCGCTGCTTTGCCAAACTAATGGCTGCGGGGTCTCTTAGCGCCCCAGCCACCCTCCTTGTTTCTCAGTGCCCCCCTTGCTGCCTAGCACCCCCTAAGCCATCCCACTGCCCCCCAGGGTGAGTTACCACCCACTTTGGGAACCACTGTTCCACAAAGACTCTATAACATCTAGAGGGCATTGATTTTTCTTCTTGGTATTAGCCCCTTCAGCCATTTGATTGGGATTACACATTGGTAGCATTTTCATGGAGATTTAATTTTCAGTTTGTGTGTTTAAAATTAGGATACCTATAGTTACAGGTCTGGTGTGTGCACCTGGAGTTACTGGAATCTGACTCCCTGGGATTCTCTGTGCCTGCATTTATGTAGCCCACTTAACCTATGATTGAAACAATCCATTTTTTTGAGTCTGTATAATAAAGGTTGAATTACAAACTAAAGGTGCTGAGTTCTCACAATAAACTAAGCCCCCCCCCCAATGAATGCTGAAACATTAGGTTTAACATAAGGATCCCTTCTCTTCTGCAGAAGTCTTTTGAAAAAGGCTGATCCTGACCCTCCCAGGCTAAGGTACCAAGACTTCCATGGGGGGGGTTCTTCCAGGTCATATGTAGAGAGGTTCCACTGAAGCTTTAGGGGTCTTTCTGCAAGATATCTAGCCTGGGTTCTCATTTCACTGGAAGTATGTTCCTCTGGCTTGCCATACAGTATATAATGTTCCATATTCAGATTGGAAGGGTCATGGGCGTCTCTTTGATTTAAATGGGATTTGTAATTTAAGAACCCGGATGAGTGTAACTGGAAATGAGGCATATTCCTTAATTTGACAGTTACATAGTTTGTTTTAGCTATTTCCTTCTGGTGTTACAAATTGGGCTTCACTGAGGCCTAAATCCCTTTTTGGAAACATAAATATCACCGTAAATGCTCCCTAGCATCTAATTCAGGATTACTTCCATTTAAGAAAGGGCAGAAACCTGTAGGAATTTATCTTCAAGTAAGTGTCCATCTGAAAGGTTGTCAACTTGAAAGTAAAAATAAATAAATTACAGGTTAAATACTGTTGCAAATATATGCAAATTTGGTTTAGCTGCCTCATCTTTTTACTCCTGGAAGATGGAAATAAGCAAGCTGAAAGCAGTCTTATTGGGGATTAATGAACCTAAATGTGTTTAAATGAGAATTTGTTACAGGGGAAAATTATATTTAGGACTAGGTACCATTTGGGAATGTCTAACTTGTGGACCTGTTTGAAGGTATTCCGCCCCTCCCCATGTCATTTCCTATCCCATAAGAAAGCAGCCTTAATGCAGTTTCCTTCCCTATGCAAATACTATAGAGAAGGAGTTACATTATAAAATCCACTGAATCTTAGCATAGACTTGGCCTAACTACTTCAGTATTTTTTTTAATATTACTGCATTTCAGCGCAAGAGGGAAACTACAAGGAGATGAGCTGGACCTACTCTCTGGCATATAAGAATTGCAGCATAAACTTTTCACCTGGATTTGATTACACCTCTTGGGCTTATTGACGTCAGCAGCTGTAAACATGTTATGGGGACTCTTCTCTGTAAGGCAGGGGCTGAATGATGTCCATAGCCTGAGCAGATTCATTTTGATGTCTAAGAAAAAACTATTCAAAAGCTTTTTAGTCAGGCTAGAATAGCTCCATAGAGGTTACAGTTTTTAACAGACATACAATAAAAACCTAAGCATGTTGAATTCAAGATAATGCATTGGATGGAGACCCAAATCAAAGATGTGCTTACTAAAGGGAGTAAGTTTCATTATTCGCAACTTTACTTTTCATAAGGTTGTTTTAGATTAGGATGGAAGTTTATGCTTTCAGATCATATACCATTATCTTCAGCAGCTTGTCCGAAATCCATCTGGTTTAAAATCAGTTTGAAGCCAGGTAAGCATATTTGCATAACCCCATTAGAACCAATGGGGGACACCTACATATGATGCATGTTAATGGTTAAGATGTGGCCATTAAATGCAGGAACTTTTGGTGTTTTTCTTTTGCTAGAAAAAGATTGGAGGAATTCAGACCAGAAAGGTTTTTGTTCTACTGGCAGCAAATCCTTTAGAGAGAGAAAAATACGAGCATGTCCTAAAACCTTATAATTCTGATTACTCATCTTTATTAGGGAACCAAGCAATGAAGTGAAGTATATAGTTAGCTTACTGCTTTTTAATTGTAGGTTATTAAAAGCTACAACTGTACTGTTTCCGTTTTTTTTAATTTAATTAAATTGTCAATCTTCAAGGTACACCTGGGCTATTCTACTGTGGAGAACCATAAGATGATGCAGTTTCTCCCATAGAAATCAATACAACTTCTGGATTAGAACTCTTTTAAAACACCGAGACCATATTATGCCCATTTACTAAAAAAAATTTTTTTCCTGGAGTAGGTTGCAAAAGACTATTCCAAGATAAACGACTGCCCTAAAAAGCGTGTAACTTATTTTCTCAAAACAGCTTGAGTAGGGGGAGGGCTGTAATTTAAAGAATGTCAAAGACACAGTTCCAAACCCCTTTCCAGATCCGTGTATTGTCTTCCTGATATACCGATCTGTAGTCGTTATTATTCCAAATGTTCGGGTCTTGGAAATAAAAATGAAAGTCCTTTAAGAGAAGTATTTTGATACAAGCGACTCCCACCCTCCTGTTTCTTGGAAACATTATCAACATTAAATGCGATTTGCTCCAGTTTTAAACAAAGAAGCCGCCCCGTAAAGCTCGCATTCGGCCGGTCTGAAAAACTAGGCCGCGGAGCGTTTGTCGCGTAAGGAATTTCACTGCGTGGACAATCTAGCCTCGACCCTCGTGGGAAAGGCGGGATTCAGCGGCTTTCGCTCCGCTGGCGTCATCGGCATCTTTTTTTGCAAGCTGAGCGAGGCGGGGGGGGGTCACTGCATGCGTTGGGCCTTTCTGGCGGGCGATGCCAACGTGGCGGCGGAGGCCGAATAGAGGCACGTGTGCGTCGGAAGGGAAGCCAAGCGTTCCCGGGAAGGCTCGAGATGCGGAGCTGGCACCGCAACCCCTACTAAGCGGAGAGGCGCTCGGTTTAGCCCAGAGCAAAGACCGCTCAGGCTCCGGCGAATCTCATGTGGAGACTTTGGGCAGAAAACCCCACTACGGTACGAGTCGCGGGCTTTTGGCTTGGAAGGGCCGGGGGCCACGTCGAGGACTCTGAGCAGCGAGCAAAACCCCCGGAGGTCGCGCCGCTGTTATTTTCCAGTCAAGCGAGCTCTAGATCCGGCAGTAAAGCCCACTCAGCTGGCGTTCTTGGGCTATTCACTGCTTCCTTCCTCTCTTGTCATTTTGCGTCCCTATTAGTTAAGAAGGCCGGGTGGAGCCTCGAAGCGCTTTGCACTTGCAGCAGAGATCATCCCGAACCCCAGGCGGCCCCCCCCCAGTCCGCGTTTTTCGGTCTCCGCAGCTTCTGGGCTGGGGAATTCTGGAAGTTGAAGTCCACACATCTTACAGTGGCTGAGATTACTCTAACCTTACTCTAAGCAGACTTCCCTCCCCCAAGCGTCCCATCATGTCAACTTGAAATAAAAGTAGGATTGCTTTAAAGCTTGCACTGACTGTAACGAGCCAATCCCTTAAAGCAACCGCACATCTTGATCCCGATGAAGATCGGTCACCTCTAGTCTAGCCAAGTCCATTTAAAGAAGGGGAAGGGGGAGATAAATTCTTCCTTCTTTCACCAAATCCTAATGCATTTTTTCTTCCATTGTCTTTGTTCTTTTGTTTGATGTCCCAATAAACAGATCCCATGGGAAAGCCTCAAAATCTGCATTAGAAAGAAAGGATATAAAATGTTTTGTGAAACTGAAACAAAGCTTTTGCCCAGTAATTTTATCATGCTGAATGCAAAGTATAAAATTATCTGTTAATTTAGGATGCTTACCTACCTTTATACTGGATAATTATCCTCAATGCTCCCCTACTGGAAAGGGCGCTCTCTCACTAATGTAAGCTTGATGTAAGTCACTGGCTGAAATGGGTGTCTAGAAATTGAATAAGCACCCCTCAATGACTGCTAAAAGCTCAACTATCAGAGACTGAGATTTGTTCCAAACATCCAGCACAACAAATATTCAAGAAGAAACCACAACCCTAGATCCATTAATTCAGTAGAAAACAACAACAAAGTCACCGTGTCAAGGTTAGGGTATTATTGTTTAGTGTTTGTATCTCAGCACAGTCCTAAACCTATCCTTTCCTCCTCCACAACCACCATGTGAGGTAGGTTGGGCTGAGGGAGAGTATCAAGCTACAAACTCCCAGTGTGGTTTTCAGTCAAGACTGGACTAGAATGTGGATTTCCTTGTTTCTAGTCCTAGAAGCAAGACACTGTCGTGTTATTAAGTCTATATATGAAACTCAATATGTCTTCAGCTAAGTGGGCCATCTAACACATATTTATATAGCATCTGGATACAATTGCACTTTATTCTCTGCAGCGTTACTTGGAAGGAAACCCCAGTGGCTGGGTGGAATGTGACTCAACTCTCCAGCTGAAATCCTGTGTATTTTTTGACTTTGGAGAAGACCCAGAGGTCAATATTGAGGCAAGCAGTCCATTTAAAGAATATGTACTAGGTTCTTTGGAGGATAGAATCTATTTCTCAGACATCCTGCTCTAATTCTCTTTCTTCTCCTTTGATGTTTAAGATTGTCAGCGCTTGTCCCAAGAGAATCTGGACAAGCCCATCTTGAACTGCATCCATTTGCAGACTGTTTGAGGTGAAAAAAAAAATCACTCTTAGAAGTGGGATCATAATTAGATGGGTTGGAAATTAGAGATTTTTTTTCACCCTTTAAAATCCTTAATGCCTCTTCCAAAATGAAGTCTTGCTGCAGTGCTGAGCATGGTTATTCTACAGAAGGTACTCATTCTTGACTTGCAAATTTAGCAATGGGAAGGGGTGGTTTTCTCCACCATAATTGCCTGTGATCAAGCAGTATTTGTAACATTTTGGTGGCCAAATTCCCTCTTGAAATTAAAGCTCTGTTCTTTCAGGTGCGGGATCCCTTAAAATACTTGAACAAGTGCACCCCATATTGGTTTGACTAAAAACGTGCTCAGTGTTTTCCAAGGCAGCAGTCTTGCATCCTGCTTCTTAGTAGAATTGCATAGGAACTTCCCAGAATCTGCCAATGAGTTTAAGACTGTCGTTGCCAAGTTTTCTGAAAGGAGTTTTAATTTTGATTTGTCTGGCTCGAGATGAAAACCCTAGCCATGCTGCACTGAGATCAAGGAATTTTTTTTTGCTTCCAAGTAAATTGATCAACAGCCACAAAGGTAGGCTGTTTTTTTAAAAAAAGTTCTGATTTCTGGCAGAGTAAGCAATTTTGAAACAGTTGGAAGACGGATGGTGAAAGCTGAACTTGGCCTGTCGCTCCAAGGCTGTTCTTTCTGAGCAAAGGAATTGACCAAGAAGCCACATGGCAATCAACCGGCTTTGTACTGAGACAAGGCTGGTGTTTAGTGGGGATTCTGCAGATGAACCCGAGAGCTTCTCTTCAGTTCATTGGGAGAGAACCAAGCATGCTTCCTGGCCAAGGCAAGCATTCTCCTGAAGAGATGGGACGACAACTGAAGCAGAAGGAATTCACTTCCCTTGATGAAGGCAGGGGCCACCCCCCTCTGCTTTACTGCTGATGGGGTTCTCTTCCCTCCCACCTTCATTTTCTTATCGTTTTGGTATTTTGTTGTTTTTGTAAATTACCAAGGTCACATGTATGGGGTTGGAATGTTGGGTTCAATTTTGGATACTGAGAACAAATGATAGTTCCCCCTGTCACCTTCTACTATTGCTGTGGTCACACCGTGCATTAAGATGTGGCTTGCTAAACCACAATGTACCAAACAAACTACAGTTGTCTGAGTTCACAAAGCACACTTGCCACCATATCATTTGCCTTCTCTTATTGTAGCTAAGCTGTGTCACTTGTTGAGTCCAAGCGAGTCACCCTGGGTTATGCCACCTGATTGCTTTCGACAGTGTAGATGCATTAAAGGTTTAAAGCTTAAACTGATATCAAGTTAACCTATTCTCTAGATTCATGAAGAATTGTAATGAACCACACACACAGTGTGTTTAGCACAACACATTAGAGTGCAATTGCATCTCCAGGAGTTTATCTGATTTGATTTTTTGGGAAATCCCAGCCTCCCTATCTACTTTGGGTAGGAGCAAGTGGGGGAGACTTCAGCTCTCTGTGATTGGGTTCCCACAACACACCAAGCCAGACTTCAATGACATTATGGGTTAGTGTGAGAGGTGAAATCAGTTTCCAGATTTGCGTGTTCAGCTGAATGCCCCAATAGGACTGTGCACATTCTCTGCAGCATTCTCTGCAGCTTTGCCTGGGAAAAGTTATAATGACATCAGATCAGATACTGCTGGACCTTATTGAATGTTCTAAGTAGACTGGCCTCAGGACCACTACGACCTTATTCACACATGACACCAACCACAATAATTTAACCTGTTAATCCTCAATATGATTAAACAAATCACATAATGGGTACACAAATATAAGTGATAGACCCTTCTCTCTCATTTGTAGCATATATATTGCAAACGTTAAAACAGGAGTTTGTTTTTAAGTTTGATTCTGTCCCTCATATTGTTTCTGCCCCAGGATCAATTGGTCCCCTGGATATGGATGAGTGTTCCTAGTTAGATCAGCTTGCTAGCTCTCCTTTAAACAACACTTGCAAAAGTTAAAATCGCGCTTTGCTGGGGGCGATCATCGGGGATCCTGTCCCGTTTTGCAGGAAAGAGTTACTCTCCAGCCATAACTCAGCTTCCAGGTTTCCAGCCTCCCAGGTGAAAGAAGTGAAATGCCTTCGGCTTCGCACGTTCTGATTGGCTACAGAGATTCCACTGTAACTCTTCCTCCGAGCGTTGGCTGGGCGGGGGTGTCCCTCGTTCCCCAGGGTCCCATTGCTGGGGAGTCTGAGCAAGTCCTTAGGAACATCCGGGCATGCGCCGGAAAGTCCATTGCCCAGGCAGCTTAGTCTTAATTCTAGACTTGCCCGGTGCCCATCTGTTCTCTCGCTAAGGAGCCACACTCTGGGTTGATGGCTGCAGTTCTTCAGTCTCCCGTTTGAATTCTAGTCGAAGACTCGTCAGCCCTGCCACCCTCAACAAACTGTCATTGAATTTTTTAAAAATATTTTTTTTGAATTATTCCTGGCGTTTCTGAGATCTGCAGTTCACCAATATGCCAAAGGCTACAAATTCGTATCGTTTCCTTCCACATAGGGAAGAAACTTTTCCCAGGCGGACCTTCCTAGCTAACGCACATTTTCAGCTATAAAAAGCAACCGTCAGCCTCTCTGCCTCCTTTCCAGGGTTGCTGCAAGAATAAATTTCGGAAACTCATTTACAGCGCTCTGGATGAGAAGCAAAAGGCAAAACGTAACTGCTCAGTACTCTTTAGGTTTCCTATTCATTATGGGGGTGAACGCTTGATTGCTACTAGCCACTAGTTGCCTTGGGCAAAACCCTAACTTCCTTTGTGTGAAATGGGTGGAGCCATCCTGTTCTGAGTGGCCCACGAACGTTTCCTTCTGTTTGTAAATAATGTCTTCGATTTGCATAAACTAGACCACCGGGGCAGGTTTAGCAAACCACATTTTAAAGAAACCACTGCTTTGCCTACTGTGCGTGCGTCCAACCATTGTGTACCGATTCGTATTCCTGAACTACCGTAGTAGAAATCACGGTCTGCTTTCGAATAAAGGAACTACTCAACGCAGCCTTTCCTTCTGACCAAGCATTTTTTTAAAGCCTTCCTCAACCCTTTTGGTTGGCAATTAGGAACAGGAATTGTAGTGCGGTACACCTGGAAGACTAGTCTGAGAAAGGAATTCATAAAGAGAAAAGTAGGGGTAGGGGTAGGAACACCTTTGTGGGACACCGCGCCAAGCATCGCTTCTAGGTATGCTTTAAGTTGAAAGGCAGAGTGTAACATCATTAAATCAAATGGTTTAAGTACTATACTAATGTATAACTGTGTTTAAAATCCAATTAAGCTATTTGGCTAATTGCAAATGTTTAAGTTGTTATTCCCACCCTTGCTGGAGGCTCCAAATGTTCGCTCACCGACCAGTCGGCTCCCACAGAGAGGGCCTCATCGGGGTGCCGTCAGCCAGACCATGCCGGCTGGCGACCCCCAGGGGGAGAGCCTTCTCTGTGGCGGCTCCGACCTTGTGGAACGAACGCCCCGCCCCCCCCATACCTACCCTCTCTGATCTCCGGGTCTTCCCACCTGCCCTTAAGACTCACCTCTTCATCCAGGCCGGGCTATCCTGATTTCCTATGCGTCCCCTCGGGGTGGGTGTTTTAAATTTAATAGGGGTTTGATTGGAACTTGATATTTTAAATCCTTAGCCTTAATTGAATTATCTTAATTAGTTTTTAAAATTCGTTTATATATTGATGTATGTTTTAATGGCTGCACACCGCCCTGAGTCCTCCGGAAGCAGGGCGGTATATAAATCTATAAATAAATGAATAAATGAATAAATAAATAAATAAATACGCGTGATTTTACTTCCCGAGCTGCGCCTTCGCTTCCATCGCGGACCAAAACAGCAAAGGCTGTCGCGGCGGCCACGCCGCCCACCCTCCCCCAGGAGCATCTTCCTGTTCTGCGGAGCCGGGAGGAAGGGAGGAAGAGGAGGAGGGCGAGGGGGCCACTGAAGCGGGGCTGCGTGGATTATTGATGCGGGTTCGCTGGGAGGTCCCGGCGGCGGATGGGATTCCGGCTCCAGATCTCGCCCAGCTGTGACGAGGGCCAGCTGGCCGAAACCAGAGAGCCGCTAATGGGTTTAGCCTTTGCTAATTGGGGGCTCCGGAGCGGCCGGTACTTTCAGGAAGGGAACCAGCTTTGCAGCTTTGTAAGGAAATCTCCAAGGCGAGAGATTACCCGCCAGCCCGGGATGGTGGGGCGGAAAAGGGCGGCAAGTTTTCCTCCTGGGGCTGGGAGGGCAGATGCGGACAGCCGCTGCGTTTCTCGGAGGCCAGTTCCCCTTGCTTGGAGCAAGAGACCCGGGCGGGGTCTTCCACCCCTTTCGTTTAAAGCCTTGCCACAATAAAGCTCCCCCCTGGTTTTATCGATAATTTATCTAGGCTTACTTTCTTGAATAAGCATTCTTAGCCAAAATCCGAATTGGCTGAGCCCACACAGTGCGTGTGACTGCACTTGCACGACCTGGCAATATTTGGTTTCTTTGCCTGCCTTTATAATGCTGCCTTGCTTTCATTCCCACACTGTGAGGGAGATGGGCCTAGGCTCCCCTTAGTTATCATGGAATTAAAATAGTATTTCCCCCCACATTTGCACCGAATCACAAAACAAATCTGCCCCATCTGTACCTTGAGATAAACTCCACTGAATGCACCTTTTATGGGGAAAGAAAAAACCAGGGTTAGCTTGACTCATGCTTTATGTCTAACCATACCCAACTTCTCACCCAGGGATGTTTCCAGACGTCATTCTGGCCTGGGGGCTGATGAAGAACTGCATGATCCATGTAGTTAACTGAAGAGAGCTTTACAGATTACTCTTGATTTGTACAACTAGGGCAGTGATGGCTCCGAATGCCCAAAGGAATTGCAGCTAATAAGTCATGGGTCGTGATCTCATTGCGCTGCTACTTTCTTTCTGAGCATGCACATGGCCTTGTGATGTCATTGCCTGGCACCACTACTCTTCTGATCATGCTCAGCTCTGGGGCGATGCTGGGGCAACTTGGCTCACATGCCAACAGAGAGAACTCTGTGTGCCCACTGTGGCACAGTCCCATAGCCCCTAGGCAAGTGATGGGGAACCTATCATCAAGCCTTGGTACTAAATATTCAGAACACAGAAAACATAAAGGAAAATCACCTGGAAATTGATATCCCTAAGCATTGTATCTTTTCTGTTGGCTATCCTGCTGCTAAACATTCTTAGATTTCTTGAGAATAAGGAATACATTCTCAAGGTGCAGGTCTCACACACTTATGAAGAGTGATCAGTAATTATTTGGCTTATTCACTAGTTCTAACAATAAAAATGGATGTCTACCTCTCTATGTATCTATGTTAAAGCAAAAAGCACAAGCCCATTTGCTTAAAAATAATGGGGAGTATAACAAAATGCACACATGCCACCATAGTTTTCATACTGTGTCTTCATATGTGACAGAAAAATAATGGCAACAAGTTAAAAACTTAAGCTAAAATGTTGATGGGTTTACTGTGCAATGGTATTTGTATCTATGGAAGAATAAGTGCCACTCTGTTTGAGGGGGATTATTCTCTGATAAATAGTTACAGGACTGTAACATTAAATCATCTAGATTAACTGATTGTACAAATTCATGCAATTAAAAACACCTCATCCACTTTCCTTGGGGAGTTTAATGCCCACTTAATAGTGAATGCCATTTTTTAAAACAAAAGGGTCATTCTCCATTCTAATTCAAGTTTCATAAAGTTTTGTATCCATATGCAAATGTAATTGGCAGAGGCTAATAAATTTTATAAGTCCTAGATAAACCAATTGGGCTTAAAATCTGAGTAGAGATGCATAAGATTATGCTAAAAGGCTGCAATCCTGAAGACTTTTACAATAGAATGCTGAATATTGTGGGAATTACTTGTGAGTAAATGTGCTAAAATTATACTGAAAGATTGAAACTAAGTTTCACTGAATTCAATGGGATTTAGAATTGAATAAAAATAATGAATAAAATGAATACAGGCATTGAGAGAGTGTGACCACATTGCATGTACCTCATATTTGTGGGATGTAGACTGCAATCAGCTGATTTGCAAGGTAGTCTTCACTTTAGCAATACTAGATTGCATAGAGCGCTACTGTTTGGGCATGGTTCAGCTAAAACTGGACTATGCTTGTGCCTGAGGTATACTGCCCCAAATGGGCCTCCATTGACAAATGTTATATTTTCCATTAATAAGAAATGATGCATGTTTCTTTTCTCTACTATGTCTCTACAATAACTAAACTGAGGTCTTGTAAGGTTACAGCAACTTCAGTAATATAAGCAAATATATATAAAGATAAGGAATACCCCAATTTGGGGTCTTGTTACAAACAGTGAATGTGAAAGTAACTTGAAACCTCAGTGAATCAAAGAATATCAGACCTCTGTTCTTCAGTTGCTAAGATGAACCATAATCATACCCTCCTCTCTTTCTCTTGTCAGTAACACATGAACTGACCTTGCTCTATGGAAAACTAACAAACCAATACAAACAAACAAAAGAAAACAAAAAACCCTATGGTTTCATAAGGCCTCAAATCATATGACTGAATAAAAGAGAAAATGGACCTGAATTTATGTGATCCTATAGATATATTAATGATTAACCGGCTTGAAACTATCATGTCAAAGACGAGGTTAAGAACATTATAAACTGTATATAATGTAAATGTAATTGTTGGAATGACTTAGAACTACTTATGAAGGAGGAAAGAAAGCACGATATACCAAATATCCTCTCAACGACGATGGAGAAAAGAAAAAACATAATGTATATATATTTGTAATGTAAATGTTTTTAAAGTTGTACTTAATAAAGATAATTTTAAATAAAAAAACATGTGAGAACAAATGTATGGTTTAGTGACATTAAGCAGGAAAATGATGTGTAATGTCCCCTTCATTTAATGCATCCATGAATACTTACATATACAGAATGTTTGTGGTGAAGTTTGAAATGGTGAATATGCATATATTTATCTAAATAATCTTTATTGATTATTAAGACTGGATGGTGCAGTAAGGAATGGAAGCTTTAATATCAGTATATCAAAAATCAATGAGGCTGTATAAAATCTGTTCTTTAAATCCTTGTATTTATTTTGATGTGTTGTTAGAAGTCACACTGGAAAGTCACACAGGCTGGAATGCTGGACAAGGCAGATCTTTAGGTTGATCCAGCAAGACTGTTCTTACATACTGATGCTGTTTATATTTTGTGCAACATCCTCAAGAAAGAATTCAATAAATGACCAAAATCTGTTCCCCCACCAATGGCTAATAAGGAGAGAAAACTATAGAAGGAATCATGAAATCAAATCCTCTCTATTTATGATGATTGAATTCCATTGATTCATATTAAATCAATTCATTCAAGATAAGGTAAATAGGTTGGGCTTTGGGGTATCAAGCAAGATATTGAGCTTCAACTATGTTGGAGAACAATTTTTTCTTGCCTTAGAGAATGGATCTTTCCTCTTTATAGCATTTATAGATGCATAAGGGTGGAGTATTTGATTCAAGTGTATTGTGCAGTGAAAGAGAAGAAACAGGAACTACTGTAATTCTTCTAAAAAATCTAAATGAGGGTGAATTTGAATGATTAAATGGTATTAAATTGAACTTGACTCCTGATCACTGTATGTGTAAATGATTGCGACTTTGATCTGTCTCCAGAAATAATTCCTAGGTTTTCCAAGAACATTCTAGAAAACTCTTGGATGCTCTCCACTGACTATCTTTCATTTCTTCCAATTATATCTCTGTTTTATCAAGCATATATTTTCTAATTCACTATCTGCTGACATCATGAGTCCAAAATATGTGAATTTATCCTTATTGATCATTATTTCCAAAGAGCCCCCAGCTTTTATTTGACCCATGTCTGTTTGATTGGTTCTTTTTGCAATCCATGATTGATCTAGCAACCAACTCCAAATTCATTAACTCAAAAGTGTTTATACTTCTGAAAATGTAACACTTAACTATTCCTTGCTGTCACTTAATCCTTATTGTTCAATAATCTTGTCTACATTTGTGATTGCTGTCCTTTTTAGGATTAATCTCACATATCACCCCCATGAACAAAAGGCTGAGGGATTTTTCACACAGAAAAGCAGAGTGAAGAGAGATTTGTCAAAGAAAGGGATTTAGGATCTTGGAATAGAACTGTAACAAAATAATTATATTCTTTTTTGGTTTGTAAAAAAAATAGTCAAGCAAGTCATTACAACTGCTCTTTCCCCCAAAACATAACTTTATTGGATTGAAGAATCCAAATTGAAAAGATTATAATCTAAGACAGTGTTTTTTCAAAATTGAGCTCATGTTTCTCTGAACAAACTACTTTATTCATTAGTCTCAGGAAGGATCAATTTCAAATTAACTTCCTTGTTATTGAAATCTGGCCAATTTCAGGTTTTTTCCCTTCCATCCCTTCCTTAAATTCCTTCTGGATCAGGTTGCTTTTCCAAACAATTCTCTCTGCCCCTGTGACACTGAGCTCCGTGACTTTTCCCCCCAATGACATTGGCCCTAAGTCCTGGAATGGTGACAGATTTTGGTGGAATTGCAAATGGGACTTGTCTATATCCTTGGTGTATTCTCTCAATTTATGACAAGGGCACAGGGTCACTACAGATTTAAATGTTGAATCTGATGCACATGGCATGATTAAACTTAGGGATATTTGAACATTTTCAAAGTGTTTCAAGCCTCTGAGCATGCACACAGTGGCCTCTGCCATAAGAGTTCAGAATTGTGAGAAGGCTGGAGAACAGTTTTAGCTTATTGTCAAGCATCTCATGCTTCACTTTACAAAATGATTGTACAAGGTCTGGTCCTCAGATCACAATTTAATTAAGCAATTTGTGAACCAAATAAGGCTTTCTAAGGCACTACAAAATGTCAAGCATGTTCGGATAATTTTTTTAAAAAGCTGGGCAGGAAACTAGGCAATTGTTACTAAAATCTTAGCTGGATACTGTCAGCTCTGTGGTAGAGTTTGTACTACCTAAGCAATACCATATTGCATTTAATCTATAAATCAAGAGAGCCAGTTTGCTGTAGTGGCTAAGATACCAGGCTAGGAACTGAGTTCTAGTCCTTTTTAAGCACAAACAGAGCTGGGTGACTTTGGGCCAGTCACTTTCTCTCAGCCTGGGAAAGAGGCAATGGCAAGCCACTTCTGAAACCTTGCCAAGAGGGCTGCAGGGACCTCTCCAGGCAGTCACCAGGAATCAAAACTGGTTTGAAGGCAAATGGGCTCTGTTGCTCTGTTAAACCTCGAGAACCATCCTATGTTAGCATGGAAGGTGGAGGAAGAAAAAGGGGGAAAGGAAAATATCTTAAAGAAAGCCCTTTCCTCACTCTGAAGAATTTCCTTTGGTTCTTTTGCTGATCTTGGGGTTGTTAACTCCTTCTGAAGTGAGGAGGATACCCTTGATTTGCTACCGAAATACTATGCACTGGGATAATTTTACTATCTATATATGATCCAATATATGTTGAACCTCACCCATTAGCCGTGTCCAAATCCGACACTGAGGGAAACTGAGAAGGGGAGGATAGCGCGCCGCCTCAGCCGGCTGGTCCTCTTTGCGCCGGCCCTGCAGAGACCTCAGCGCCGTGATGGATAGCAGGCCAAGGGGACGGCTTCGCCCCGCCGGGTCTCGCCCCGCCTCCCCTCGCAGTCAGTCGGCGCAGGAATGCGGGCGGCGCGGCCGTCGGGGCACGGGGCAGCGCGCAGCCAGAATTTATCGTCTGTGTATCTTTGCTGGCTCCAGTTGATCCCGGCGCGGTAATGGATGGGCCTCCTCGGCGAAGGCGGGTCGTAGCTCGCCCGGCCAGCCGGCCTTGTATGGTGCTGACGGATTCCCGCCGCGACCCAATCCGCCTTGCAGGCCGTAAACCTCCCTCCTCGGATGGGGCGCGAGGGCCCCGGCGGTTCTTGGAGAAGGCGAGGAGAGCGGGCAGGAGAAGCTCCCGCTTCGCCCTCAGCCGCCGCCGCCATTAAGGCGTTAGGATGATTGTGGTGAATTTGTTCGAGTGAAAAGTCGACGAGGCTACCCACAGCATAAAATGTCGTCGTGCTAATAGAGATAATAATAGTAATAGTTCCTTCGAGATGATAGACCCGCCCTGCCTCCTGAAAAAAGTCCGAAATAATTGTTGACTGAACCGAACGGCCCACACGGTGCCCCGAGTCCTCATGTGGCTCACTCGGCCTTGGCTTAGCTGGCTGGGCGAAGCAGTCGCTGGGGCGAGGCCAGGAGGCCAGGGCGGGGCGCGGAGAGACTGCAGAGCAACGCGGCTCGAGTTCCATCGCCGCAGCCCGACCGCCTATGCTGGGCGCAAGGGGTGATTTTTCAGGGGTCCTGTGCGGCCTTGAGGAAAGAGAGCGCGCCCCCCTCCCTCGGGGCAGCTTTAAAGGCACGTCTTCACCATGCCTTGACCGGGTTCCCTTCTCCTTTCCTTCAGCCCCGGCCCAGATTAATGTTACAACCGGGGTTTTTTGCCCGAACGATCGCGACGTTGCGACCGACGCTCCGGCTGGTTTTTAGTGTGGGTTGGACGCGTGAGCGCCATCGGGCAGAGCGCCGGTCGCGGGCACCATCTTGACTTTTTGCCTCGCAGACATTCCTCGGTCCCGTCGATAAAGGCGCGGACATGGGTCGCAGATGGGCGCCCAGCTAAGGGGCGAAATGTTTAAAACGATTTCTCCGACCTTGCTGGCCTGCATTCGGGAAGAGAGAATACACGAATTCCTTCACCTGCATAAATCCAGACTGCGAGCAGCATTTCTGAAGACCCTGCCCTCGCGCATACTGGGCTGCCCAAGTATTAAGCTCTTTTTGGCTTCTCCTATCGGGCCGGCATTTGCAACTTCTTTGGTTTAGCCGAAGCTGCTCGGGCTGCTCTAGTCCCCTTCGCCCCCCTCCCCCCGGGCGCAATGGCAGATTTTAAAGGATGAAAAACTTGAGAATCTCTTTCTCAGATATCTCGATGACTCTTGCACCTGATCACCATAGTCATCGCCATCATCATGCTTCTTCGCACAGTCAGCCAGTTGGGATTTTTGTCCGCCTATCGGACGATACATTTTCATGAGCATTTTCCCGCTGCTGTTGTGGCGGCTTGACGGGTTAAAAATAGTTGATATGTAAGCCTTCTTGATATATTTATTTACTCAAATCGATCGTTTCTTTCCTGATGTAATTATTTCCCTTTGAGAAATAGAAATCGAATCAATTAAAACCAGTAGGTAAAATAAAGCTCATCGGGACAATAACATTAATAACAAAAGGTGGATCCGTGTGTAATTTATGCATCTTACAATTTTTGGAAAGAACTGCAAGGCCAGTTTAAGGCTGGGGAAGGCTCACTTGCAGTTGACTATTTCTTCTTTGTTCGGTTAATTTACCTAAGGGAAGAGCCTAATTAATCCATGATAGCCTCATATCAGGAAGGGGATCTTTCAGACGAACCAGTTTCATTAAAATGCGTAAGCTTTCGTTTCGTTTCGTGTTACTCGGGAAAGATCCTGCACGGGACTCCTGGTTTTTCCTTTCCTACATAGAAAATCCGGGCACCGAAAAGGTGGCATAACTCGGTGAATACCTATTAAGGGAAGTTCTTTGGATTGAATCGAGGCGCTCGAAGGTTGACATATAAACTGCCCATGGCAGATTCCAGCGTTCATGAAATTGTGGGCGTCATTGTGACGTTTCAACATTTAAAATACGACGGTTCAAAGAGGGAAAAACCCTCTTAGATTATAAAAATCAGCCGTCCGCGCCAAGCCTCAAAACTTGATTTATGTTTGATATAAGTCACTGGATATCAGTGTAACGAAGGATGAATAAATTCAAGATTAAAGAAACTGTAAACCTATATCCTCCGCCTATGTCCCCTTTTCCCAGCCTGAAGCTCTGCAGACGGACTGGCTGGGGATTATGGGCGGAGGACTGAATCGTCGAGGCGGGGAGCGCGAGGGGGAGGCGGCACCAGATCACAGACACTTGGCTTTTGCTCCAAGTGTTGTGCTTTCCTCTTCTTTCTGTAAAATAGCGGTGAAAGGCTACGAAAGTGAGACGGAGCAGCCGCGCCCAGCCCAGCCTACGATTCAGCCTCTCTCTCCCAGGCCCGCTTTGCTGCAGGGGCCGTAACAACCGCCAAGGTCCGCAAATAAAGTTCCGGTGGTCAAATATCTAAACGTTGGAGGGAGTTTAGTAATTCAGTAACTGTTGGGTTTCAAAGATGTCCTCCTTCCGAACCTGGAAGTGCTTTTCAGATATCTTGGCTAATAGCCCGGTATGGACTTTATTCTATGAATTTGCCTTTCGACTCCATCAGGCTGAGTGACCAGCACCATATTCCACAGCAATTAACCCCAGTAGTCATCGTGTTACTTCTTGTGGCCTGCACCCAACCTATATCGGATGATTCCCTTCATCCACTCTCTGCCCAGTTTTCCTCTTGTTTGTTTTTATATTCTCGGAGGGTCTTTTAGCAATGTCTCTTTTATCATTTTAATAATACATTCTCAGGTCTTAGTTTATACTGTATGCCAGCCCCAACATATCTACTTTTCATAAGCTTTGCATACATGGGTTGCAAAATTCCAGACAACCAGTAGATGGCACCAATGAGTTTCTGAAATTGCTAACTAGTAGTCTAGAGTTTTGTAGACCAGATCTAGTAACCCATGTCCAGTGGTGGCGAACCTATGGCATGTGTGTGCCACAGGGACACTCAGAGCCTTCTCTGTTGGCACCTGAGCCAAGTCGCCCCAGCATTGCACCAGAGCAATGATGTCACAGGGCCATGCACATGCTCAGGATGGAGTAGTGGTGCCAGGTGATGACATTATAGGGCCCATGCTCAGGAGTAGCGGTGCTGGGCGATGATATCTGGGCACTCAGTCTCTAAAAGGTTTGCCATCACTGCCCTGTTCTTTCACTTTCAGCTCTTGTTGCTTTAACAGATGGGGGAAATGTTACTGTTTAATTTTTTTGAAGTGCTAATTCAAATAGGACTGATTTTTAAAATATCTAATAATTTTTCACTATTCTTGTGTGCAAAAGACCATACATAGCTTGAAAATTGCACATAATGGTTCCTAATCTGTTTCACCACCAGTCCCTCTCTGTATCTATGCCCTTACAACTCAGCTCTTCTGCCAATTTCTCTCAATAATGTAGTTAATTTGATTTCTGTGTTCTCCGTCTATGCTCTGTAGGTTCCACCTGCGGCACCTACTCACTCACCTGCATTCTGTAG
>JANHFO010003142.1:151929-163331 GCA_032468095.1 Pareas carinatus | reverse complement strand
ATAAAAAATAAGCAAGGTTGTTATTCATTTTACTTTTTATATTCTGTATATGTGTATAAAACTTTTCAGTATAAAAAAAAGATAGTGGATGGTCATTGATCACTTTAAATCTTTTTTAGCAGATTACTGAATAAACTTTTGTGGGGCAGAAGAAAAAGTGGTCAGAGTAAACTGTTGAAAGTAAAAATCCCTCTTTAACCTTTCCTTTGGAAAAAATATCTTTACAAATGTATTTTTCATTTAATCTGGATTAGGCTAATGTCTAGGACAACTCACCATGGCTGGGTGGGCAGGGATAGGTGGGTCCGAACAAGTGGGTGCAGCTGGGTCGGCACAGATCAAGTCACTCAGACCACTGGACGTGAGGACAACTCAGCAACCCACCAGCTCTTCGTCTACTCAAACTGCCATTTGTATTAGCAAACGACCATTTTTCACACTCACAATCATTGCAGTATCCCCATGGTTGCATGATCAAGATTCAGACGCTTGGCAACTGACTTAAATTTATGGTGGTTGCAGTGGCCTGGGCTCATGTCATCACCTTGTGCAACTTTCTGACAAGCCAAGTTAATGGGGTCACAAAATGGGGCAAAACTTACTTAACAATTGTCTCGCTTAATAACAGAAATGTTTGACTCAGTTGTGATTGTAAGTTAAGGACTACCTGTATCACACATCCCACTAAGCCAAAACCAAATCAATTGCATTACGGTTTAGCAGTAGCAATACCTCCTTGGGGAACATTGGGTGCCCTTTAGGGCGAAAGGGGGAAGGGTGGAATCTGTCCACTTTCTCCACATCACTGAATTGTTTTATAAAATGAAATCTTGCCCCTTCATTAGTTATAGGTTGCGTAAATTAAAAAAAACGTATTAATCGTTTGACTTTCTTAATGTGGAAAAGATAGTCTAGTACCTTGATGATTTTTAACTGCTTTTTTTCTGCAACTCTATTAATCTATTTTCAGGGTAGGATGACCATATCTATTAGACTGGACATTCCAAAGGCTTCAGTTCCATCTTAGCCTGCAACGTTGTTTTTTCATTCAGTCCCAAATAATCTTCTGCATGCAACATTGCTGGATATAGTTAACATTTTTATTAGGGCAAGGACTCTTGAACAGAGCTGGTCATTCAGTGGTGGTGTCGCATTTGTTGGTTGGGAGGTTGCGAGAATCAAGAAAGTTATTAAAAAGCACACACAGGAAGATTCAGTGCTAAAAGGTTAAAGCTTCATTTGACAGATAGTGAGCATGAGGAAATGGAAAGTAAATGGGTTGCTGAAATGTTTTACATTCATACTCATCACAGGCAAGGGGAGTCGCCATTTTAATGAACAGAGATGTATCATCTCACTTATAGAGCTTTCCAACTGATGATAAAAAACCATGCATTAGACCTGCAGGATTAAACAGCCTGCAGATACAGATTATCTATTGTCATGCACCAAATGAGAACAAATTGCCCTTAAAAGTTATTCTTACATGGATAAATCAGGAAAACTGCTGAAGAATACTTGGCAAGAGCATGAGGGGGAGGGAAATACAGGTGTGTCTTTTAACTTCTTACTTAGAGACTCAATCACAGTTCTCCAGAACAGGAACCTACACAGCCTTTTTGGAAAGAAGTTTAGTTTTAGTTTAGTTTAGTTTATTTGAATTTATACCCCGCCCTTCTCCCGCAGGACTCAGGGCGGCTAACAGGCCTAATAAAACATACAATACATAGCACAAAAACACGATAAAAACAATATTAAAAAATATTACATTTACATGGGGCCTACATAAAAAGATGAGCAGGATAATAAGATAATTTCCATCAAATTAAAATGACTAAAACGTTTAAAACCCAATATTAAACCCAAATAAAAACCGGAGGACTAGGGCTAGGCTAAACCAGCCTGCTGGAATAAGTGGGTCTTCATGGCGCGTCGGAAGGTCCAAACAGTGGCCAACAGATGCTTGGAAATGTATACAAATGTAAAAGGTAAGAAACAGGTGCATGATTTGTGCTATCACTGTGAGGAAAGAAAGACAAGGTACAAAAAAAGACTACAAATGCTCAGTTTTTTTGTCCTAGCATTTACCCAAAAAAATTTTTTTTAGATCAATGAAATGTTGATCCATTGAGACAGGAACTAACCAACCAGCTTGTCATCTGAGTGTGATGTTGTGAGTTGGGAGAGAGTGATGGTTCAAAGTCACCCAGCTGGTTTTCATTTCGAAGGCAGAATGAGAACTCATTGTTTCCTGGTTTCTAGCTTGATACTTTAACCTCTAGACCAAGCTGGCTCAGTAATTAATTAATTAATTAATTAATTAATTCAATTTTTATACCGCCCTCTTTCCGAAGGACTTGGGGCGGTGAACAGTCATTTAAAAATATATATATACAAAAGCTAAAAACCAGATAAAATGCAATTTAAGTAAAAAGCCATACAAATTCTAAAAACTATTAAAATTTAAAAATCTTAAACTTCAAGACAAATTACTAAAAATAACCCAATAAGGGGGAAATGGGATATTAGGACAGCCCGGCCTGGATGAATAAATAGGTCTTAAGGGCATGGTGAAATGCATGCCGATCGTACGTATCTCTGGGGGGAGTTCATTCCACATGGTAGGTGCAGCCACAGAGAAGGCTCTCCCTCTGGGTGTCGCCAGCTGTCATTGTTTGACTGATGGCACTCGGATGAGGCCCTCTCTGTGGGATCGCACTGGACGGTGGGAGGTAATGAGTAATAGGCGCTCCTGTAAGTAACTAGGTCCTAAGCCGTGAAGCGCTTTAAAGCAAGAAACCAAAACCTTGAAGCACACCCAAGAGACTACAGGAGGCCAGTGCAGCTCGCGCAAGAGAGGTGTAATATGGAAGCAACTTCTCGCCCCCATCATCCCCACGCAGCCGCATTCTGGACCAGTTGAAGTCTCCAGGTGCGAACTAAGGGGGGCCCCATGTATAGAGCGTTACAGTAGTCCAGGTGGGAAATGACGAGGGCTTGAGTGACTGTGCGTAGGGAGTCCTGATCTAGAAAGGGACGCAACTGGCGGATCAGACAGACCTGATAAAAAGCCCCCCTGGCCACGGCTGTCATATGGTCCTCCAAAGACAGCCGTGTATCCAGGAGGATGCCTTGTTGTGAGCCCTTTCCATGGGGGGCAGTGTATCACCCCTCAATAGCCAGTGATGGAACCAACTGGCTATATCGGGACGCCGGAAACCACAGCCACTCAGTTTTGGAAGGATTGAGCCTGAGCCTGTTTCTCCCCATCCAGATCCGCACGACCTCAAGACACTGGGACATCACTTCCACGGCATCATTGAGGTGGCCTGGGGTGGAGACGTACAGCTGAGTACCATCAGTGTACTGATGGAACTCCACCCCAAAGCCATGGATGATCTCACCCAGCAACTTCATATACATGTTGAACAAGAGGGGCGAGAGAACCAACCCCTGTGGCACCCTGTGACACTGCCTCAGGGTCGATCTCTGCCCCCTCCATCAACACCGTCTGCACCTGATTGGAGAGATAGGAGGAGAACCATCGTAAAACAGTGCCTCCCACTCCCAGCCCCTCCAACTGGCGCAGCAAGACACCATGGTCGATGATATCAAAAGCCGCTGAGAGGTCTAACACAACCAGGATAGAGGAACATCCCATAACCCGGGCCCTCCAGAGATCATCCACCAATGCGACTAATGCCATTTCCGTGCTGTGTCCAGGCCTGAAGCTGGACTGGCGTGGATCCAGATAGACATTTTCCTCCAGATGTCGTGGGAGCTGATATGCCACCACACTCTCTACAACCTTTGCCAAAAAGTGAAGGTTGGAGACAGGACAATAATTCGCTAAAACGGCCTGGTCCAGGGAGGGCTTCTTGAGGAGAGGTCTTACCACCACCTCTTTCAAGACGGCAGGCAAGAATCCCTCACCCAAAGTTGCATTAACAACTCCCTGGAGCCAGCCTCGTGTAACCTCGTGTAACCAGTAAATAGAAATGGCTACATGTTTATTATTTTATGGCTCATATACGTGATTTTAGAAATGACCCAATGGGTTAGAAGAAGTCTCTACCCACATGGCATTTAAAAATGTAGAAAACAAGTCCCTGTTTCCTATTGGTGCTGTCCGTATTCCATTCTTCCACATCCCACTGCTTATGAGTTCGTTCAAGCTCCCTTTAAATGAGCTCAATTATCTCATATTAATCACTCCTAATTTTTCACATGACTATGTCACAAAGAATGCTTTGGAAGAAAAGAAATGCCGTATTCAAATCTGTTCATTATAGGCAATAAAGATGGAGTGTTCTCAGAGACTGAACTGCTAAACCCAAATTAGAAGGAAATGATCAGTTTCCAAATGGCACAACCAAAACAACAGTGTATGCATGTTCTCATTACTGCCAACTATTATTTCACAAAATATCTAGATAAGGCAGCAATGTCACTGTGTCTATCTTCTTTGATGTTACTGTGTGATTTTAAAAATAGATCTCAATTCTTTAAGATTGAAATCAACTCAGTAATTATCTGATTAACTTAACAGTTGCAAATCAAAAACAAAAGGATTCAGAGGTTGGTCATAAAAGAAAGGCATAATGATTGTGAAAAATGCTTCCGCAATATTATATCTCAATATTATCAACTAGAATAGAAGTAGAAAGTTGAAAACCATATATATCACACTATTTATCCATCAAACATGGGAAAATGAATGCACATAAATATACACAAATGTATAGAGAATTCAGGTTAGTGTATAAACAAGAATCATGGCCACAAATCATGCCAGAACTGAACCTTGGATCATTTGCACATAAAGTAGACATATGTTGTATTCTAATGTGTTTTGACAAATCATAAGCATCTTCTGGTACTCTATAAATAACACCTTTCAAAAGCATCCTATCGCTTACTGGATAATGGTGTCCTTGCAAGAGCATTGCTGAGCCTTCCTGTACCCCATCTCATTATCTCATGCACCATCAGCCTCATCTTCCTACATTCACCTTATCCAACATTATCATCATTTCTACAAATGTTTTAGCCAGTATGACGTGTTCAAGTATTATTTTTTTATTTGATAATCATTCCTTCTAATGAGCACTTAAGTTTGATTTCCTCCAGTCCTGAACAGTTGGTCCTTTTGATTGTCTAAGGAATGTAAAGTCATTTCTTCCATCATCATAATTCAAATTAGTCACTCTGTTTCCTCTCACTTTTGCCCAGAGTCCATCCCATATATTCATAAGAGAGAGAAACCAGTAAATGAACCACTCTAATTTTTGTCCTAATTGAAAAGTCACCATCTTTTGAGTTTATATATGTCAGAAATGCCTTTTCCACCATCAAAAGTCTTAGGCTTTTATGAGGCACCTGGCTTTTTTTTCTGATTACAGAAGGGAGTGGCTACTCCCTTTTTTGCCCTTCAGACCCAATCTAGTGGCTATGCAGGCCTGTCGCTAAGTGACTCACTTTTTTATTACAGTAAGAAATTTTTACATGCAAGCAAGGAAAGAAAAGGAGTCTCAGATGGCCATTTCTAATAAGCTAGAAATTGTCATAATAAGCTAGAAATGACCATAAGAGACTCCCTTTCTTTCTTTGCTTGCTTGTAAAAATGTCCTTACCGTAACATCAATGGTCTTCTCTGAATCTCTATTGTATTCCTATTATCTTTATCAATTCTAAATCATAGAAAACTGAAGCTGTCAACCATATCTGTCATCTCAATGTTTATCTTAAATTCCTTTAGGTTTCCAGTAAACATGATCTTTGTTTTCTTGATGTTCAAAGAAAGTCCACACTTTTCACTCTCCTGCTTTTCTTTTAGAATGATCATTCTTGGGTCAACACTATAATCAAATAGATTACATCTTATGGAACACAACAAATGGATATGTTCTCTGCTGACCTGAAAAACACTGCCCAGTAAGAGTCATCATTTGGGTTACTGAAAAAATGTGTTAGCAAGAAAAAGATCATTTCCTGCACTGAAGTTTTCCAGCCATTGTCTGTAGGTTCTTGCTGCATATTTTCCAAAAATTTGCAGGTTCTTCTTCAACTTCTGCATTAAAGTTGCCAATGATTATTAGAGCATCTTTCTTTGGTGTTTGGTCCATCACTTGTTATAATCTTCTATAGAATTCATCATCCTCTTTTTCTGCTTCCATCATTGGTACATCCCCTGAGTACTGATGAAATGTACACATGATTGAACCCTTATGGAGGGTGTATCCCATTATACATGCAGTAATATGTTTTGAAACAATCATTACCACTTCATTCTATGAGTTTCATTTCCAGAATACTTTTAATTCATCTGACTCGATTTTTTTTGCCCATTTTAGTTCACTTATTTCAAGAATTTCAATCCTAATTTGTAATATTTCCACTTTAGCAATATCCAGCATTCCCTGTTCATGCTGAGGACATTCCATATTCCCACACTACATGTCAAGCTGTTGCTCCAAGCTGTTTTTTGGTTCTGAGTACATCAGACATAGGGAAGGCTTTGGTCCAATAGCAGCATACTGCTGAAATCTAACCCCTCTCCCCAAAAAAATGTTGTCAAAAGGTTATCTTCAAACTTGGGTCTCATTTTTCAGCAGCATTACATTCTTTCTTGTTGAGTTTGCTTCCATAAATATTATTGGTGCATGTAAAGATCAAGTTTGCCATTGTTTTCTTCCTCACAATACCACTGCTGATGTTGCTACAACCTCACCTGTGGCTGTTTGGCCATAGGCCCTGGTACCTCATCATGGCCCTATTTCAATACTGAATGTAGTCCATACTCACCCTGCCATGGTTCTGTCCTTAGCTTTCTATGACATTTTATAGAATTGCTCTTTTTCTCCATGGTTCACCATATGCTTATGGTCTGTAACTGCTTACTCATGAGAATATATCCCATTTATATTGCAGCTAACTTACATATTTGCAGCCTGCCCCACTATCTGACAGGTATGGTTGCATCTAGAATTCTCAAACTAAGAATCTGACTCAGAAGATATACTGTACCATTTTCTATTGTGTACATCAAAAATGACTTAGTGACTCCTTGTGCTCCTATATCCATCCACTAATTGTTATCTTGCATGGTCTTTGAAGTCAGGACATGTAACTGCCATCATCAGTGGTTATTAGACTAATAATGGAAAGCTATGGAATGAAATCAAAAGAGATTTAACTAAATGGTATACATTAAAGATGTCTATGCTAGATAGAATTTCAGTTATAAAAATGAATGTCCTACTAAGGATGCTGTTTTTATTTCAAACTATACCAATCATAGCAATTGATATTCTTTTTAAACAATGGCAAGAATATATTTCTAAGTTTGTGTTGCAAGGTAAAAATCAACAATTAAACACAAATTACTATGAGCTATCAAAAAAGAGGAAGGTTGGCCTTGTCTGATCTGAAATTATATTTTTAAGCATGTTGCTTGGTTTGAATAAATGATTGGATGGCTTTAAAAAAAATAAAAGGATATTGAAGCTAGAGTTCATGAATTGAGATTTGGGTGTTATAGTATGAGAAATTAAAAATGAATGTAGCATTTAAGAATCATTTGGTAAGATGTGCCATAATGAAAGAGTTTGGAAGATATATAAAATAAGGTTATTTCCTAAATTGCCTTTGTGGGTGTATCCTCAAGAAGCCTTTTTTAGAACGGAATTGTTTGTTAAATAACCATGAATGAAATATGCTGGTTTGCTGGTTATTGATGTTGTGGATCTTAGAGTTGAAACAAGAGAAGAACAAACAAGAAAGTTTATAATTGCTATTGGTTTATATATATGCAATTGTAAGAAAGATTTAAACTGGATAAAAAAGATTTGCTGTTGCAAACCAAAAAATGGCATTTGAACAGCAATTTTGTACTAATGAACTAATTATTGCAAACGTTTATAAAATAGTTTCAAAGTTTACTGTTGAAGTGAATATGTAAAAGATTGTATTGTTAAATGGTCTAAAACCTGGTTTATAATATTATGCTTGATCAATTGGAATATACAGTATGTGGACACAAGATTTAAAATTTACATTGAATTAAAATTTTATATTTTTTTTATAAAATGTGAATCAATTGCATATACTCCTGATGAATTGTGAAAGGTGTACAAGGGAATCTCAAACAAGTGCTAGAAATGTAATCAATCTGAAGGAATATTTACCAACTTTAGTGGATGTGTTAGATGTGTAAGAAATTTTGGAATCAGATATCTATGTTGGTTTTGAACACTGAAGGTTTTATTTTAGGAATGTCACATAAACAAGCAGAAAAAAACATGGGGACTCTGTATTTATAAATGACATTGGCAGTGAGGTTGTTATATGCCCACAGAAGAATATATACCCACAAGGGAAGAAAGGATTTTGAAATTGATGGAGTTAGCCAAGATGGTGAAATTGACTGCTTTAGTCAAAATAATTTGACTAAATTTCTTGGGCCTTGGAGACCATGGTCAGATTTCTTACAAGGTGAGGAAAAAATCAATTTTGACTTTGGGATCAGAAGATTAAATTGGATTGGACTCAAGAAACATTGTAGCTTTTAAAAATAAGGTGATTTACATTTCATAATTTACCATCTTAGATAAAATGAACAGAATATTTTATGAGTATTAGTTTTTTAAGTAAGTTTATTAGTATTTCAAGATAGTTTATAGATTGGTGTTATTTGTTTAAATTGAGAGAGAGGTGGTTGTATTGTTATTATCTCTGTACTAAAAGAAAATTGAAGGTCACTTTTGTTATAAATTTGTCTGTTGTATAATTTTTGGTCGGTTTTGATTTGTTCTTTCTTTCTTTGTCCTTTTATGTTAGTTAATATTTCAATGTTTTGAATTTGAAATTTAATAAAAATATTATAAAAAATAGATGGTGGTTAGACCGTGCTCTATATTGTGGGTGGATGGGGTGGAAAAAACTGGCAAGATAACATACCTATAAACTGTACAGTTAGATTTGATTCTGCTGGTGTAACAATTTCAGGAGTCATCATACCTGTCCCTGTTACCTTCATTCTTGTAAGTCAATTTAGTAGACCATTGACTTTAAAAAGCTCTGCCCAATATAATTCACATTCATTCCTCATTAGCATGGGCATCATTATTTTGTCCGTTCAGGTCAAGGTTGCAGACATGTTACAAGATGCAGCCTTAAATTCATTGGCGCCGTATAATTTTAATGCCATAAGCAAAATGATACGTTTTGATAGCATTTTGCACTCCATGAAGCCCTTTCATTGGAACATCTCATCAGGCGTTGCTATTGTTAATTACAGTACAGCTCATCCGTGGTGGGTGCAGGCCTCCTCATCTCTCAAGGCAGCCTTTTATACCGTAATTATAATTCCTTAGTGGAGGGGAAATGGGGGAAGGAGATGATCCCTGGCTTCTACTTCTCCCCTAAGCCTAATACTGGGAACCCATGAGAAAGTTTAAAATGAATACAAGCTTCCTTGTGTTTTTGTTTCTTTTAAAAAAGAGAAAAATTGCTTCCATTCGCATTTACAGGAACAGCTATAATCATATTCAACTCCAGAGGAATAGCAATGCTACCCCGCTGTAACAAAAAAGCTGGGTTTTGTTGCAAGACATTTATTGTGGAATATAAGACAATCCATCCTTCTTTCCATATATAATGTAGGATAGCGCCATTTCACCTCCCCTTGTAATCCTTAGCGAAGTCCCATGGAAGCTTCCCTCTCTTCAGCTGAACTACAGAACTGCCTGCCACTTTGGTGACTGGAGGGGAACAGAGGGAGCGGCAGGCTACAAAAAAAAACCCTACACTCTGCTCCCAATCCAGCGTGTCCCTAAGGGCCCCCTCCCTCCAGAGAAGAAGAGGATTCATGCATTAACCACTACCCCCCCAATCAGCACTAGCTCACCAGCAGCCATCCAAGTTATTCCCTCTTGCTTCCCTTGCCACACGCCATAGTTAAGTGAATTTATGTCTTGGTTCCAAAGCAGCCTATTGCCACTCACTTGTCAGGGGTTGCTGTCCCTCAATTGGGTACAGGGACCAGAAAGAAGTGGAAAGAAAGCAGGGATCTGTCCTTCCATTTTCCCTCGTGCCACATAATCTAGGGCTTTCGGTAGTCAGAAATCATGATTTTGTGACCGTAGCTAACCGTGGCAATGCTGAACAGTCACAACTTTGTGAATACAACTGGCGTGAAGATCCTTGGAATTACAATGACATAGGAATAACAGGTCCAGGATTTCGAATGCATTCCTTAAATGAATGGATTTGAGGCATCTTTTTTCAAAAGTGTTCATGCTATGGTGCATTATTTGAACTACTTGAAGACTACAAACAGACACACCGGAGGGTTTTAGTAGGATATAGATTCCATGAGATAGAAACCTCTTCCTCACTTCCTGTAAGAAGTGTTATTCTAAATTACATGTATTCATAAGCAATTGTGACCAGTGAGATCACATATCTAAGCCATATGCCCATACCTGTAAATTAGCACATTTCATCCCGTCCATGAAAGCTTTTAATATAATTAATGCATTAGCCTTTAAAATACCACAAGAGGGTTTGCTGTGTTCTTCTGTTAGAATGCTTGCAATCTAATTATTATGCCACAAATTAACTGACTAAATGTTTAGCTCTGGTTTTTGATCCAAGGATGAAAGCAGCGTTGGCAAAATGAAGATTGTTTTGCTCTGTTTGCTGTAGACCTTTGAATAAAGAACTGTTATATGTTTGAAAATAGATGTGGTCCTTGAGTTACGACTGCAATTGAGCCCAAACTTTCTATTGTTAAGTGAGATATTTGTTAAGTGAGTTTTATGACCTTTTTGCCTCAGTTGTTAAGTGAATCACTGCAGCTGATAAGCTAGTAACCCAGAAGGTCGTAAAAGGGGATCACATGACCCGGGGACCAGTTGTCATGCATCTGTATTTTGATCACATGATCATGGGAATGCTGCAAAGGTTGTAACTGTGAAAAACGGTCATAAGTCACTTTTCCCAGTGCCATTGTATCTTTGAACGGTCACTAAATAAACTGTTGTAAGTTGAGGACTGCCTGTATACTGAGCTATTAGACACAACTAACATGCTTTTTGCTACCGCAATTGGTTCTCTCTCTATATATATAGTGCTATATAGGGTGGAACATGATCCTCATAAGGAGTTTCTCATATTTATATCACTCAATTGGAAGAAGTTAATTGAATACCCAACTTTATTTATCTATTTATTTACTTATTATTTAATTTTAATTTAATTTAATTTCATAAATTTATATACCGCCCTTCTCCCGAAGGACTCAGGGCAGTGAACAGCCAGATAAAAATACATCGATAAAAATACATTTTGACTTATATACCGCTTAACAGTGCTTTACAGCACTCTCTAAGCGGTTTACA
>JANHFO010003142.1:137283-151829 GCA_032468095.1 Pareas carinatus | reverse complement strand
AAGATTCCATATTCTAGCAGTGGAATCACCAGATCTAAAAAGAATGAATACACATATTACTCACAAAGAAAAGCTTGAGGTTCTGTTGGCTCAAAATATTGTTTTGAAACAATATTATTATATATTAGTAGGAAATCCATTTCTTGGTATGTGCACGTGCCTTCCTTTCAAGAATGAAGATTATCTGCCAAATTCTATTTACTGTTGTTGCTAGAGTTGATATTGCTGGACAAGAATGAAAAATATCAAAAAGTTCACATTTGTTTTAATTCATAATTTACCCTGATGCTAGTAGATCACTGACAGGATTCCAAGCACAGATGAACACCTCTGATTCATGACCCCGAAGAACTGTTGCTTTATTAGAAGGAATTTCAACATCCCCATCGATTTCCATTGGTTTTGAGTGATTATCTGGAAAACATACATAAATCTATGTAAACTAATACTGGGCACAGTGAAAACAGGCACAATGAAAATAAAATAACAATAACAAAACTAATAGGAAAATTGGATTAATCATAAAATATTTTTGGAAAATGTTAATTTTTTCCTAAGACGACAAGATCATTATTGACTGACATCAAGGTAGTTTAAGCCCACTTTCTCTTCCTAGCATATGAGAACCAACAAGAACCTATGGCGCTTAAATATGTCAGTAGAATTTAGAATTTCAGAATGCTTGATTAGTAATCGCTCTGTAGTAACCTGAACACAAAAGACAATAGTGAAAGCGGATCAACTAATTTCTAAGGCTAAGATCAGGGCAATGTGTCTGTGGCTTTTGGTCTTGGGTTATAAAAAAAATCTTATAATGTATAGAGTTCAAAGATATATACATATATCTAGCTTTTTTGCATACATTTGCATTTGATGTAACCATATCCATTAGAAAACATTGTTTGACTTACTTATTGCATGCGCCCCATTCTCCTCTCCATTCACAGTGGCTTCTCCAGTCTTTGGTGTATTTTGCTGTGAGACAGCAGTAGTTGTTGCTGTGGCTGTTGTAGTAGTTGTGGTTGCTGTTGCTGTTGTAACTACAGCTGCTGCTGCTGCTGCTGCTGCTGCTGCTGCTGCTGCATTAGCTTGCTGCTGTGCTAATTTCTCTCTGAAAGCCTGCTGCCGAGTTTGCACTACATCAGGCATTACTGCATCTATCAAAGATAATGACTCTATAGGTCTGCCATCAAACACTGTACCATCCTAGGAATGAAAAGAAGAAAAGAAAAAGAATGAAAGTATGTTTTTCCTGATAAATAAGGTGAAATACTAGTTAAGCAGAATACAATTACCAAGTAATCTGAAATTACAATCTTCAATTGAATCTACAGGATTTTTACTACTAACCTGGTAGACTACTTCACAACCATGAAAATAATTTGAATGATTAATCAGAAAATAAATTATGGAAGTCATATACTGACAGTGAAATTGACAATCACGTACTTAAGAACAAGAAAAAAAGTATTTTGACTTATCCTCAGAAGACATTGCTGAGAGTATCACATAAAATTACTTAACAAAAGTAAGGCTTGATATGAAATCTTTTGATCTAGTATCTTGATTTACAAAGATTGGATTTTGGGAGATTCAGAAAATTCATTTTATTATTTCTTTTCCTCATGAAGGTTAAATAAGAATGTAATAACATTTCATTTTAGATCAACAAAGGTATTTTTAGTCCAACATTGAATGAACCATATAGCTATATAGTTTATCATAGCGCAGTGCACCTGTCTTCTCCTTTTTAAGAGCAATTTAGAATTAAAAACCATATGTAGAAGATGACCAGGCTAATCCCAAGGTTGGAGTCAAATGCATCATCAGTTTAGAATTTCTAGTTCGTTAACTCTTATCTGGCACAACCTTGATCAATTGTAGTTCAGATTCTTGATATGTTTTCCACCTTGAGTTATAATAAAAATAATGACAGTACATAAATAAATAAAATAATATTAATTTTTAGCCCTGATATGTGTGCGTATGTATATATAATTGTTTTTATATGTAATGCATATTGTCTTATTGGATCAATGTACATCAGTTAGGGTCACATTAGGTGAGATGGACAGTCACATAAACAAATCAAATAAATTAATAACATTAAGAACACTAATACAATCTTAGGTCACCCATTCCAAGAACTGGAAAATTAACAAGAATCAGAATTTATCAAACAAAGACCTTGAATTCTTTGAAGTTCTACCCTAGTTCCAGCATATGTATAAATAAACTACTGTTTAAAGGATTTTACTATTGACAACACAGTAATTTGCTTATAACAAATTAGAAACACCACGGATCTCCGAACCTTCCGACGGGTACTCAAGACCCACCTGTTCATAGAGGCCGGGCTGGCCTGATTTTACATCCTTACCTCTTTGCCCTTGTGAACTTAGATATACGTATTTTAATTAGTTTTAAATTGGTTTTATCATTGGATTCTCAGCCTTTTCTATATTGCCCCTTTTAATTGGTTTTTAAATTTTGTGTACCTGTCTTATTTATATGTTTTTGTTATCTTGTCGTGTTTTTTATATGGCTGTACACCGCCCTGGGTCCCTTCGGGGAGAAGGGCGGTATAGAAATCGAATCAAATAAATAAATAAATAAATGTTTGTTTTGACTTGGAAATTATTAATAACTTTGCAGACTCAGGAAGAAATCAAAGTAAGATCTTAAATGGTCTTGTGTAAGAGCTTTTAAAAATAGCACAATAGTTTGATGAGCAACTTGATCCTAATATATATGGGACAAAATAATATTAAATACTTTCTTAACAGGGGAAGAGAGAGAGCTAATTAACATAGGAACAACAACACCCACTGGGACAAAGTAATAACATCTCAAGGAATCAAAAATTTCCCCTTCAAAGACTGGATTGGCATAACAATAACCTAGTATTCATCAAAAATTCTTTTAGCATAAAACGAAGCAAACAAAAATTGTGACGTGTTTGGCAAACCAGTAAATTAAATGGGCACTGTGCTTGGACTTAGAGCCGTGAGAAAACTAACAGGAAATTATTAAGGCCCCCGATCACATTTTTGATAGGAATCATCTTTCTGTTTTCTCGCTGCCTGGAGAACAAGCCACGGGTTGCCCCATTTTAAAGGGACAGAACCTCCACAGATCTGAAAATGTTTTATGTGTATGTCTTTGTGTGCTGTCATTTTCGAGACCTGGGGAAAGAGTGCCCCTCTAATAACAATACACAAATATTTATTTAAATAAAGATTTGGAAGATGGAGCTCATTGGCTTGTGAAAAACATCCCCAAAAATAATGAAGATATTTAGATTGCCTGGGAAAGGTATGAAATGAAATGTTGGTGTTTGGGTTTTTTTATGCAAATAGTTTGAATGAATGATCAATATGTGGATATGTTAGAACACCTGTATGGGATCTCATGAATGTGAGACAGAGAAATTATGAAAAAATTAAGTGTTTATTGTATAACTTGGAAAGTTATGTGTGTGTCTCAGTGTGTATGTGTGTGTCTCAGTGTTTTAATCACCCTCCTTCCCTCCCTCCTTCCCTTGCCTTGGAAGAGGAATGCAGGGGGAGGGAATAAGGGAGGGGCGACCACTGTGGCTTTCTGCTCTAAAGAAAAACAATTGTACTTTTGGAGTTCTGTAAAAGGGGGTAGTTGTGAAATCTGATACCTGACTTTGTATTGTCTTGGTTTGCATTAATATATTTTCTTTTTTGTGACATCCAATCCTAATTTGATTCTTTAAGATCATGAAGTAATGGTAATTGACTTAAAAGATTGTTTTTTCTCCCACATTGTGTTAGTTTTATGTTGTTATAGCACTAGCTTTTTTTGTAAATATCATCCATTGGCCTTGGTATATCATTATATGGATGATATTTTAATTGGAGCCCCAAAAATACAACCCAGTTGGCTTTTTGAAATACAACATGATTTAGGTGTTTATGGTTTGCAAATTGCCCCAGAAAAAATACAACTGCATTTTCCCTATCTTTATTTAGGGCATAAAATGTTGCAACCTTATTTTGCCCTGGCTCTTTTTCATTTGAGCCTACCTAAAGTTATTTCATTGATAAATTTACACCAATTGCTAGACACCCTGAATTGAGTTCGTACATATTTTTAGTCCATTATTTGACTTGTTGAACAAACGGAAACAACCTGGAGATCTCATTGTGGTTTCACCTGTAGTACTTGCCATGGTTGAGCAACTTAATGACATTTTAGGTATCCAGTTTGTGGATCGCATCCCCCATAGAAATTGCCGGCTAACTCTTTTGATTTTTTTCTATTAGCAAGTTGTCTACAGGAATATTGGCTGCTTTAGAAATTGGACATATTTAATAACTAATGTTTTTTTATTTTGAAATTTAATTTTCAATTTTATTTTCAGAATAATCGTTTCTTCAATGTGCTTTAGCTGACTATGTAGGTTCTATTGCATATCATTCGCCTAAAGATCCTCGGTTTACTTGCTTAATGATTTCCTCCTTTCCTGTTGGTCCACTGTTTTTTCCTTTTCCCATGCCACAAGCTCTTACTGTTTTTTCTGATGGAGGATGGACGCGAGGAGCAATTGCTTACAAAGATGATGAAAGTGTCCTACACTGCAGTGCAGTCCTCAACACAATGCTCAGAATTGTCTGCTGCTATTCTAGCTTTCCATACTTTTTCCCAACAACCTTTAAATTTAATTTATGATTTTAATTATGTATGCCAACTGATTTTAAATCTTCCAGGTGCTTATATTGCACCCAGGATTGATGCCACTTTTATGGCTTTATTTTTAACTTTGCAGCAACAATTTATATTTAGTTTTTCATATACATAGTCATTCTTCTCTCCAGAGTTCTCTTTCTGAAGGCAATCATCAGGCTGAGGCTGCCATTCATGTCCTACCTATTTTATTTACAGATCCTTTTTTCAGCTATTCTTTTTTCATCAAAATGCCAGGGGGTTGGCACAAGCTTGTCACATTCTACTTCCCCAAGCTAAACAAATTGTTTCATCTTGTCCCTAATGTTCTGGGACATCCCCCTCTGGTGACACCGGAGTTAATCCCCATGGTTTTGTCTCTAATTAACTGTGGCAAATGAGTGTTATCTATGTTTTTTCTTTGGCTCCTTGGAAATATATTCATTTATCTATTGACACCTATTCAGAAGCGCTTTGGACCACACCCCAACAAGGGGAAACAGCTAATTATGTTATTTTTCATATTTTTTCAGCCATTACGGCCTTGGGCAAATCCTTTTTTTAAAAAACAGATAATGGGCCTGCCTATTTTTTACAGGCCTTTTTGTAATTTTGTACAAATTGAAATACTGGTCCTTTAAGGACAGTCTCCAATAAAATAAAAAAGAAGGGCTCTCTCTGATCACTTGGGGGGTGGCTACACCGCTGTGCTTGCTTCAACAGGTCCATTTTGCGTTCCAGTTCAGTGTATCCGACCAGTAAAGATCCAACCAGCAAAAGATGTTGTGGCACCAGGTCCCGAACCCGGTTCCAGAATGCAAAAAATGACTCTATAGATGGCACAGAGACCAATCAGATCCCGTCATGCCAGTCATCCAGTGACATGGGGAGATGTGAAAACCTTGACTGCCAAGGCGCAAGTGGTTTTGCAACAACAAGTGGCGGAGATCTCCGAGAACTTATGTGCTGCCATATTTGCTGTTTTAACTGCAAATTCTTTAGCCATCATTTGTTGTGTTTGATTCTCAATAGCTGCACTTTGGCAACAGCAGCTGCCATTCCACCTAGACACTCACTTGAACAACGAATGAAACAGAACCTTTGGGTAGAGTTGGCTAATATCACTCAAACTGATTCCTTTTGTTTGTCTGAATCATATAACATGGAAAATTTGCTTTCTAAATGTTTAGTTCCTGTTTGTATCCCTTCTGAAGTGCTCCACAATTATACTGGATTGAGCACGTTTTCACTTGACGTGGAAGTTTTAATTATGGGACTATGTCTAGTTGGGGATTAGCTTCATATTATCTACCTCCTGATGCAATTGCTTTGCATACCTCAGTATTAGCAGCCCCTGAAAATATAACATGTGTAAATGTAGTTAATTGTACATCTTTTAGCAAAAAGTCTCACTGTCAACGTATTAGTTCACCTATTTTAAAATGTACAGCTTTTGAAGATACTTCCTTTTTTTATGCTCATGTCTGGTTACCGCAAGGATGGTTTTTCACCTGTGGCCAAGAAACTTTTAATTATATTCTTGCTAACATCAGTGATGTGCAATGCTTCCTTAGCCGGCTGATTCCTGTTTTGCTTTCAAAGCAACAAATCCACTCAAGCTGGTCTCGACGTAGGCACACGCTGGATGACACCTGTGACTCTGAAGCATGTTTATTAAATAAAGCAGAATATGTAGCCTTGGCCGTATATATAGTGGGGGTGCCAGCATTAGCTGCTTGTGCTCATCTTAACATTAATGATATTGCCTGTAATCTAGCAAAAACAATTAATGCTACTTCTTTAGCTATTTCAGTTATCAACCCTGAGTTACAAGCCTTAAGAAAAGCTATTTTGCAAAATCATGCTGCTATGGATTATTTGCTTCTGTGCCAGCATTTGGGTTGTGAAAGTTTTGAAGGAATGTGTTGCTTTAATATTTCAGATGAGTCTTATACTATTCAACATCAGCTCAATATTTTACATAAATTGACCTCTGACTTAAAAATTGATGCTTTGGGATCTTGGTGAGAGTCTTTGGTCCTGACTGCCTAGAGGCTTATTGGGAAATATTTTATGTTATTCGGTTATTGTTTATGCTATTTTGTTGTTTTATTCAATATCCCCCTTCTTTTTCTAACATATGTATCACCGCTTTTGACCTCAGCCTTCTTTAACGCTGCCTCCAAGTTAAGTTTATATTTTGCATAAGTAATTGCAGGAATGTTTTTTTTCTGAAAATGGCCCTTTCATTAATCCCTCTTATGTTTTGCCAAAAAATTTTTTTTAAGAGTTACATGTGGGGGTTATGGAAAGTTTATGAGGCCAGGTGCAGCGTACCACCCAGTTTCAATGGCAACCACACTTCTGCAGTCCTGTTATCTCCTGGTTCTCAAAACATTCTCTCATTATTTTGGCTCATGTGACTTTCTTGTGTTTATCACCAAAGTGAGCAGAAAGCTACCTTTTGGTTGATATGCTCCAAGGAGGCCCTTTAGGGGGATTGGGGGAAGGATCTATGGGGAGGATGGCCTAAGTATCTGCCAATAGAATTGCCTTTGCTACTTTCTGCCTTTGGCTGTTTGAAAACTGTATTTAAGGAATAAATACCCTGAAGAAGGTCAGACATCACTTCCTCATCCAAATGACTGGACCCTGATTCCTTCAGCATGTTAGATCCAGCGTCTCCTCTGAGGTTTCCTGAAACTGGATCTTCCCAAGAGAACCTGCATTTTCCAAAGCAACCATTTAAAGTCAGGTCAGGAAAGAGTTGCTTCAAATTCAACTGGAACTCTACTTTATTGATATTGGCTTTTGCAATAGAATCTTAATGAATTCTCCCCTCCTTCTTTCTGATATTAGGGTGGAACTCTCATTGTCACAGTCATCCCGCCTTAAAGTATGCTTTAGGCTGTGAAACCATTGCTGTCTCTGCTTAGCAGCCACATGTCATCTCTGTGGTTTTCCACAGTTACTCATCCCCTTACCAAATGGCCCATATTCCTGTCCCTCTGGATTGCTTCTGCTGTCTCAGTTCCTTCTTCCTGGTATGGGTGTCTAAGTCCATTTCTCCTCTCCCTGCTATTCCACTTGGGGCTTCTGGCACTAATCCACAGCCAAGTCACTGGGAGATTCCTCAAGGCAGTCCTGCCAGTCATTCTCATTCTTCATTGTTTGAGTACTCTCCTCCAAAACTCTTACCTTCTTGCAGTCCCAGATGTCTCCCTTTTTTTTGTTAGCAATCTTGTCTTTCTGGTTAAGCTTCTGCTCCATGCTTCTCCCCTACTAACTGGCTCTCTACTTTTATATCCCTTCCTTCCTTTCATTACTTTCTCTTCTTAATTTTTATTTCTTCATTTTAAAGCTGTTTTTCTAATTAGCGTTCATAGTCCCTGATTCTTAACTCACACTGCACATCTCTCTGCAGTAAACAATCTGTTTCTTCTTCCAATCTCTTTCCTCCTGTTTGCTTTGTCCCATTTTGTGAGTAATAGCAGCAATCTTCTACTTATAATCCCCTTTAACTATATTAATTAGTTCTAGCCCTAATTGGAACCATGGGCTAAAAATGTTATCAGCATGTGGATGAGACTCTACTCTGTCTCTCCTTTCTATCTGAATTAAGGGATATTGTTGCCTTAAGGCTGTAAGGAACTTGATGAGGGCTAACAAACTAAAGTTAAATCCAAATAATAAGAGGAAACTATGGATAGGTTTGACCTGGGAAACAAGTGAAAAGAGCAGATGCATAGCTTGAGGCTTCCTTCGATTCTAATATGTCACTAAAGGCAGAGATTGTTTTAAAGACAATGGGGGGCAGTATACAATTTTGGGTGCTGCATCAATTGTGAGCCTACCTGGATCATGACAGCCTAGTCTTTGTGATCTATATCCTAAAAACCTCTTTGGGTGGATTGCTGCAATGTACTCAGTGACTACCCTTGTATATTGTGCAGAAGCTATAATGTGTATAGAACATAATTGCTCATTTAAATGGGACAGTCTAATGGAAACTATATAACACCAGTCCAGAAAGAAATTTGCATGGAGCAATTGGTCCAGTTTGAAGTATTAATGTTAATCTACAGTACAAATCCCTAAGCAGCTTAGACGCAAATAAAAATAAAATTAAAAAGACAAATTAAAAATGAAAAGGTGGCTAAACTACAGAATAATAGTAGATTCAATCGTTGTCTTCTGATTGTACAGTCAGTAGCCTACACATACCCCTGAAGTGCAGGCAACAGTATGTTAACTTGCAAGATACACTAAAATTGCATAATGTGATTATATTTAGGATAAAACTAAGCTTTAGTTGTATTTGTGAAATGCTGGCCAGATACTGTACATCAAAATGGGCCAATAGTTTTGTTTACGTTAGCAAGGCATGCTGCAGGTATAAACACATTCTGTATCCCATTAATATGTATTATATGAAAACCTTGATTAATCAAAAGCAGAAATTAATACCTATGGAACCATATGATGTGAACGGAAATGGAAATTATTTCATCTTTTAGGTATCCACAGGTTGGTGAATGATGCATATTATGCTATAATGAATGGTGATAAGGAAAGATGAGTTTGGAGGGAAATAATTATGCAACATTTCAAATAAAGGGTATCTGGGAATGTTGATGATGATGATGATGATGATGATGATGATGATGATGATGATGATGATGATGATGATGATGATGATGATGATGATGGTTGGGTGGAAATGAAACAAGAGGGTGCAGAAAAAGTGTTTAGACCATTTTGAAACTCAAGAATGACTTAGAATGGTAAATATTTGATGAGTATCTGTTTAGAAAATTCAGACATAGGCTAGTATTACAAAAATTAATATAAATATAAAACATGATTGGTTATTTATTATAGATTTAAATAATCAACAAAGAATACAGAGGTGATGCGATATTCTGAATGTGGGACAGGTCATTTGCAAGTGGAAATAACAAAAGTTGATTGAGGAAAAAACAGACATGAAAAAGAAAGAAATGAAAGTGACTGCAAGAAGCATGAATTCTGTATGATAAAGTATTAGAAGATAGAGTAATTTCCGAACAGAATGAATAGAAAGTGGGTGTAAGAAAAGAAGATGTGGAAACTGTTTCAAACAGCATGAAAACAATTTATGTTAGAGAGTGCTACAGAAGTATGGCGTGTTTCACTAATGTGAAGTATGAAAAAAGATCTTGGAGGAATAATAAAATGAGAGATTGTGGCTGAAAATGCATATAAAAGAATTATTTCTGCAAAAAAATGAGATGAGAGGAAGTTATTGCATAATATGTATAGAAGAAAAAAGATAGTTGCAACAAACATAGCTCAAACAAGGAATGGTTAAGATTAAAAGAGGCAAAGAAAATACATGATAATTTTGACGGGGATAAAAATTGTTTTGAAAAAGAATGAAGAAAGCTAAACATGATGCCTCCAGCACAGTGAACAGAAGTAAAAATGAAAGTGATGAAATTATTTGGGATGAATCTGAAATGAGAGAATGCTGGGAGGGAATGTTTTAGAAATTTAAATGGGAATAATAGTAATATGTCAAAGAGTGGAATTGAAAAGAATGTTAGAAATGCTAGCATCTAATAAAAATAGTGAAAAGGAAGATATACATGCTATGAGAATGTTAAAAATAACAGAACTGGAAAAACAATAAAATATTGATGTGATTTGTTTGTGAAGTGGTTGTGTGACTTATTTAATGTGTGCTTGATGGATGCATCTGTGCCAAATTATTAGAAGAATGTTGTTAGCATTCTTCAATACAAAGGGAAGATAGCAAGAGTGAATATAAAAGTTATAGGAGTATTTGTTGTTTAAGTACTATATGCTTAGGGAAGTGATTGTCAGAATTCTGACTGAAAAAAGAGAAGTATCAGTAAGAACAATTTGAGAAATGGAGTGAGGCTTTATAATGGCAGAAGCCATGTGTTTGTTCTTTCAGCAGGTTGTGAAAAAATATATCACGGTGAGAACTTGTAGATTTAGGGAATGTGTATGATAAAATGAACTGTCTTGAATTATGAAATACTCTGTGCAAGTAAAGAATTGAAGGTGAAAGGTAATATGCCAAGAGAAACATAAAAAAAAAGTTGAATACAGTGGGAATCGAGTACTTAAAAATGTTTCTTTTGATATAAAAATAGAAAGAGGTGGAATCCAGAATGACTATCATAATCTGCACATATACTGTATAAGTTTAGAGTTGTTTATGCTGAAATTTTGAGTCTTTTAAAAACATTTTAGCTTGTGGTAAAGATCAACAGCTTTCTTGTCTTATCGCCTAAGTTTAGTAAGGAGGGAGAAATCATTCAAAGTAGTATGCAGTACAGTTAGATATGCTTGAGACTGAGACATCAAAATGCCTCACTATTCTCTTGAGTTGCTTTATCAGAAGTTTGAATAAGCGGGAATGAAGTGCAAAATACAATTTTGTATTGAATTCCAATCTATTCCCCAGAATCCATGCATACAACCAATAACAATCCCAAAGACAAACTAATGGTCTTTCTTCACCTATGGTGCAAGCATCCCATGGCAATATTTTTTCCTTCTGTACCATCGTGACATTCCCAAGGCCGTGAATGTGACCATTCAAAAATCAATCTTAGCTATACAGGTATTAAAATAGTATTTTCCCCCTTATTCTTACATTGCCGAAGAGAGTTTCAAGGTGTGGAAATTCTGTTAGGTTTTCTAATCCATTACTTGAAATTCATCAAGTGAAACAGGCATTTGACGCAAGGTAGAAATCAGCAATAAGGGCAGCAAATTTCATGTCAATATATTTTATTTGCAGATAGTGATTAACATTTCAACTCAGCAGTGAGCAAAGGCCTTAAAAGAAACAATCTGACACAAACAATATCCATCTGAGAGTGACTTTTAGACAAATCCGGAAGCGCTTCCAACATCTCCTAGATTTATCCAGCCATCATTGTATAACAATAAGAAGATAAGATTTCTATTAGAATTTCAATGCTGCCAGATGATGTTAGAAGATAATACAAGTCACTGAGGACAAACAACCCGTGAATTGCTATGACACATGTAGACATGCTAGTCTCAATTCCGAGATGTATTTGCAGACAAATTAATAGTCCAGATAAAAAGCACAGTACATTTTTTTCATCAATTAATTTTTCTTTTACCTATGAATATATCTATTGTCATTCTTTTGGTTGCTTGGTAAAATCATATTTTGCCTTGGTCCTGCTATATACAAAAAGTTCCTAAAGGTTGCATATAAGTTTATCAAAAGTCTTTAATTTTGAACATGGTAAAATAAGAAGAGTTGCCAAAGTCCTAAAATGATCCTTATAGCCAAAGATTGCTGCTCTTTGTATAATTTATGTCAAGATGCTGCTTTTCGTTATGCTACAGGTTTTAGAGACTGAATGTGTAGCTTGATTTTAGACAACCGGCAGAGCACTTTAATCTCCTCTGTAGACTCATGGAGAGGCAAAAGGAAGGGGATGGCTTCATCAGCGGAGACCGGCTCTGGCAATAAGGCAGCATCCCAGCATGGTTTCTGGAACCTATACATTTTCAAATGGCTTGTTCCACTGGAGAGATGGGAGGAGATTTGAACTGATCTGAAACTTTCTTTTTCTTCAAAATGCCTTTGATTGGGATCCAAATAATTGGTTTAAATGGGAGGAGATTTACCAAAACTCAGAATTCACTGGGAAAAATAGCTCCCCAAAGATCGCCTTCACCTTTTTCCACAGTGTACAGCAGAAAGCCATTGAGGTCCCTACATCAGCTTTAAAGCTTTGTCTTGTATTTTATCATTCTTTCACTTTGTAGCCTTTTGGAACTGACAACTGCCTATGGGGTAATAGTATAATAGGCAATATATTTAAATAAATGACACAAATTCACAGCTTTGAATCCTATCCTGAGTTGCTCAAGCCAAGCCTCCAGAGAGCCTGGCAACCAGGTTTCAGCACCTAGGGACTGCTTCTTCAACTACTGTGCTTAAATAAGAATACTGTATGTTGCAGCTGCTCTAAAGGAAAGGAAACGGTTCTTATTTTCAAGTTGTTTTTGCTTGGAATGGGGAAACCAATCTTTCTAATGCTGAATCCTGCTATAAAGCAGCTCCCATTTTGAAAGAGGAAGTATTTCATCTACAAAAATAATACATAAACCATTTCGATTACAGGCAATAAAAAGCGAGGGGGACCTCTATAATATGCAAATGTAAGTAGAAACTGCAGATGTTGAGAAATCAATCTTATTGTGGAAATTAGCTGTGCCCTATGTTGCAGGCAAAAGTGCAAAAGGCCACAAATGCATCAGGACGGAGGAAGAAAAAAACGCTCTTTGTCTTCATGAGCAAACTGTGGCTTCAGAAGGAGACTTGGGTTTGCCATTTATCTTTTGTGGATCAAGAGAGCAGAAGCAAGAGGAGAGGCCACCCAAAAAAAAGGCACGCCTCACGCAAAAGCTGTGCAGACGGCAGAAGAAAACAGGGGCACGTCTTCCTTGCGCAGGCTAGGTTGTGCGTCGGTGAGGAACGAGGCAGAGACAGGTTGATGCTGATGCCTTTATTAGTAATGGTGCACAATACTGGAATGGTGCACAACTGGTCTGCTGCCCCCCATATACCCTGGTCAGGGTGACAGCCTGTCAAACAGGGCGCTGGGCATTCCCGCACTTGGCAATGCCCTCCCTTTGGACACAACAGCCTGCTGCTCCTGATGAGTCTCTGCAACAATTGAAAGGGAATATTTCAATCAGAAAGCTGTTTTTTTTAAGGGCTTCTTTTGGGGATGAGTTGGAACAGCAGCCTGCAATCTGTTTCCTAAGGCAAAATAATAATGGAGCCAGCCTGAGCCAAGGATATCAGCTGGAGAGAAAGCAAGGGCATCCCACCAGCACAGTCTGGGGGTCAGAAAATCATCATACAGCTGACCAAAGTGCCTACCAATTCAAATTTTAAGGCTCTCTACAGTAATATTAACTATGCCTCAATTCCTCTCTCCCATCCCCTGACGATTACCTACTGAGGAAATATGATCTGATCTGTGAATTGCATTCTAAGTACAACTGGTACTTGGTTCCTGAACTCTAGATACTTATGTCTCTGGGCTTATTTTTTCACTTTCTTCATATTTTATTTTATATTTGGGTGGATTCTTTATGTTTACTGTTATATCTATTTGACATTTGGGACGTGTGTGTTTTTTCCTTTTTTTGTACGTGAGATTTTGTTGTGGTTGTTATCGTCGGATGTTTGTTTTTCTTTTTTTGTATTTTATTTTTGTCGATAAAAGAATATAAATCTGCTTTAAAAAAAGCTTGGCCCTGCGGCCTTGCAGGGGGGGGCGGCCACAGAGGACCAGCGGTTAGCTAGCCCCATGACAGCCTCCCCGCTTGCCTATAATAACCAACATTAAAAAGCCATCTTGGGATTTCTACCCTTTTAAGTTTATAATATATTTATTCCATAATTTTAAATTTTCTTTTATCCTAACTTAATTTTAATGTTAATTTTGTGCATTATTTTATTTATTGATTATATTATATCGTGTTCCACTCAGAGCCCGTCTTTGAAGGAGATGGGTAGTTTAGAAATATATAAATAATAAATAAATAATGCTAGAACAATATTTTCAGAAGTCAAGCATACCTCCTGGGTTTGTAGAATGGAGATTTGACTACAGGATATGTTAAATTGGGTGGAAGGAAGAGGCTGGACAGCTCTTTATTGTAACAAAGCATCTACATCCAGCAGCAGCTCCTTGGATGGCTCTCCTTTAAAGAGGGAGCTGTCCAAGGGATTGACCAATCTCCCTTCAGTATTTTCCCGCTCTCGCAGCAGACCCCAGTGA
>JANHFO010003142.1:106935-119170 GCA_032468095.1 Pareas carinatus | reverse complement strand
GATAAGATTCATAGACCCTTTCAACGTTATCTGTAATATTTTTTCAAATCTTAAGGAAAGATTGGCAATGTAATAACAGTAAATAATCTTATAAACCATCACTAAATGATGTATCCTGTAGAGCACAAAAAGAAAATAAACTAAACTATAACACGGATGGATCAAAATACCAAGAATAAAATACACAAAATATTTTTTGTGCATTTGGAAAGTATTGCTATAACACATTGGATGAATTAGTAATAAACACTTGCTGATGATAAATATCTTAAGTTGCTTTTTAGAGTTAAAAATTCTTCAGTCGGAGAGGGCTGACTATCAAAATGAGTGCCTTGAGGTGATACTTCTGAAAACCCGACAGATGATATTCTTCATTATATTTCAAGTATGGAAAGTACAGATTGATAATCCACAGAATGTTTTTTTTTCTCCATGAAGCAAAGGATTCTGATGTCTACAAAAAGCCTGTGATCAAAATGTGGTCAACAACTGAAATTTGTGCTGTAGAAAACATCAAATTATACAGAGACCTTTCCTAATAGAAAAAATATATATTGTAAAGCCAAATAAATAACTTAACATAAAATTAAAGGCATAGCAAATTTCACACTCATGCCTAATGAATATACAGATATTATAATAAGAGCCAGAATGGTTGCAGGCTATTTCTGCTGACTGCCATCTGCCATTAGCCATCAGTTCAGCAGTTTGATTCTTACTGGCTCAAGATTGACTCTGCCTTACATCCTTCCGAGGTCAGTAAAATGAGGACCCAAATTGTTGGGGGCAATATACTTACCTGTAAACCACTTAGAGAATGCTGTAAAGCACTGTTAAGCAGTATATAAGTCTAAATAATAAATAAATAAATTATAAGTTATTATTTATTTTATTCATTTTTTTGCTGGCCATCTCACTGCAAGGCAACAAATAATGATATTATCTGGACTACAAGCAGAGACAAGACATATAGCAAAGTACATGCCTAGGTGTGTACCCTTTGAAAGAATTTACTTAAATTTAGGTTTAGGATTAAGGTTGCAGATATTGTGATAAACCAGTAACTTGTTTGTTCAAAGTTTACCTTCCATAACTTTTGATCCAGATGTTCCAGTTTGGATTCATGCCCCCTAGCTCTGTATTCCACCATTGATGAATGGAATTCATGCAAAGCATATGCCACCACATAGATGGCATTGTAGATACTATAGCTGTGGCCAGTCATGTCCATTTCAAACACAGATGTGGGAAGAACTTCCAATTTCTCCTTTCCAGTGCAGGGAACCTCATTTTCCTCTTCTGTTACAGAGGTGGAGAAGGAACATTCAAAAGCACTTTCCCAGAAGAGCTTGATAAAAGTATTTTCTTTATCTAGGATAGGGTTCTTCATCTGAACAAATTTTTGGAAACCTAACACCTTCTCTGAGTGAATTGCAAAAGACAGAGCACCATGGAGGAAGACTAAGTCACCATTTCTTAGAAAGGGAAGTGAGGTGAAACCCACCTGTGCTGTCAGAAGCCAGACTTTATATTTTTTCCATAATGATAAATGTTCAGATTTTAAATTGGTGGAAAGAAGTCTCAAGACTATAATTGCATGAATTTGACCATGAACTAGTACTACATCAACTGTGCTTTTCATAACCACCATGTACATTTCAAGTCCCAATTCTGCCAACTCAGCAATCTTATTTGAATAATCAATGACTGGAAATATTTCAATGAAGGCTGAACAGATCCCTCTCTGGGCTAACATGGGAACTACATTTTGTACAAACCTCTCACCACTGTCATATTTTGCAATCAATATGCCAATCCATGTCCATCCAAAGTGTAGCAGTAATAAGAAAATTCCCTTATATTGATTATCTATATTTGGGGAAATTTGTAGATATGAAGCATCCTCTCTTCTGTTATTACTTTCAATAGGGGAACCATAGATTAACTTAAAAAGAAAAAAAGAAAAATATAGGCAATAGGCAACAGGACACTTATCGTCTTCTTTTTATAAGGTAGTGTGTGCAATAATATTATTTACATATTTAAGCTATAACATAGATATTAAGGTTTAACACATATTTCTTATTTTGATTCTACCTCTACTTCACAAATACATTGAGAACTTCCCATGTGGAATTTTTAAGTCATCATTCCAAAGGCTGAGTTGTATCAGCAAATGTGACTTTATATACATTTCAAAATGTCCTAATAGTTTTTATTTTATGGAAATGAAGCACTGAGTTTTATATTACTGAAACAATGCTTTTAACAACTTCCTCCTTGGCTTACCACTTTTATATTGCAGCAAAGAATACAAGAATCAGACAGTGCATCAGACACTATTGATGTAATATTCCATTACAATGTATTTATTATTTATTTATTTATTTAGATTTATATACCGCCCTTCTCCCGAATGACAGATAACATAAAAATTTAACATTGAACTTTAACAATATTTACAAAATATGGGATATTGGGGGAAGGGATTGGGAAGAAGGGGAGGGAGTCGGGAGGGAGTCGGGAGGAGAAAGGGGGGAATTGGTGGTATACAGATAAACCTGACTAACTAACATAGAACTTTAACAATATTTTAAAAATTATGGGGTGTGGGGTAAAGGGAATGGGAAGAGAGGGAGGGAGTTGGGAAGGAGGGGGGAATTGGCCACATGCCATCTCTCTTGATCCTAGGACCCATCGTCAAGATGGGCCCCTGCTGTTAGGGGGCCAAACCTGCCAGGAGGGACAGGGGAGATGAGGTTGGTGGTCTAGGATGTTCCAAATAAAAGAACCAGGGGGGGGAGAAGAAAGTCTGCAGGCAGATGGCTAAGATATTGAGGATTGCTGTTTAGTCAGGGCAGATTGGTTCAAGGAGGGGATCAAGGCCTTGGGCTTTCAGGCCGCCCCAGCATGTAAGCAGTTCAGAGCTGAAATTAAGCCATGCTGCTGTAGATCGTTGTTTCTTCCATCTCCGGCCCCTTGTCGCCATTGTCCCTGATCTGCTCATTGCCTCCAACCAGGCAGGATCTGACCTTTGGCATCACTGGCATCGCCATCATCTTCCCTTTCTTGGTCCTCGCCGCCATTTTCACCATTACTTTGTGTCGCCTCAGTCGTCACCGCTTGGTTGTGGGAGTCCTTTGCTCTCCCGAATGGTGCCCGTTGATGTCTTCTTTGGGGAGGACAAAGGGTTTAGAGCAGTTTCCCCCATTCAGGGGGATCTGGTGTGGACCAGTTCCCACATACCAGACCATTGGAGGCTCGTCTCTCCCGGCCCCAATGCTATGGAGGCTGCTCCCCTCATGGTCCAATCAATTTTAAAAGAGATGTTTTCAAAACAGTCACATTCTGCTCTCAGGGAACGACTTTGGAAACTGTCAGTTCTCATCAAAAGCTGTTCTCACAGTTCAGTTTTACTTTCCCCCAAGCCTTCACCCTCCTTTCCAGCCAACCCTCAGGGTTGATGGCAGACTGTCAGTAAGATGGCAGCTCTGTCACATCCATAGCCTTCAATGAACAGACTTCCATCTTCTCAGAGAATTGATTAAGGGTGATTTTATATCTTAATTCTCTTTCAATGTACTAACTTTCAATGTTCAATATTTAAATGTGTTTTAATCCTGCAATTTTGTAATCAGTTATTTATGACATTGTAAGCCATTCAGGGTTGCTTGATAGTGAGATGGGTGGTGTACAAATTTAAGAAATAAATAAACAGAGCATCAGAAGCAAATCTTTCCAATTCTGTGTTATTTATGAAGCAAGGGAATATACAGAGAAGAGGAACAAAGATGATTGGGAGGCTGGAGGCTAAAACATATGAAGAATGGGTGCAAAATTGGGCATGGCTAGTCTAAGGAGAGAAGGACCAGGGGTGACATGATGGCAGTATTCCAATACTTGAGGGGCTCCCACAAAAGGGAGGGGGGTCAACCTATTTTTCAAAGCACCTGAAGGCCAGACAGAGAACAATGGATGGAAACTGATCGAGGAGAGATTCAACCTAGCAATAAGAAGAAATTTCCTGAGAGTGAGAGCAATCAACCAAGGGAACGACTTTCCTCCAGAAGTTGTGGGTGCTTCACCACTGGAAGCTTTCAAGAGGATACTAGACAGCCATTTGTCAAAAATGGTATGGGGTCTCCTGCTTGAGCAGGGGGTTCGACTAGATAACCTAGGTGTTAGGGTTATATGGGTTGTGATTCCCTTAAGAACCCTACAGGTTGGTTTATTGAATGGCTGACCAGCTGAACCGAGCTGAGTCACACCTATTGCAATTAGACCAGGACCTAGGGTATATAAGCAGCAGACTTGAATTCCCACACTCTCTCGCTTGGTGACTCTCGCTTGGTGATCTACGTTTTGGTTCCTGTATTGCTGTTTATTGCTGGCCAACTTTGTTGGTGAAGATACTGCAAAAAACATCTTGATAACTTGGTTAGTAGAAAGACTGCTTGACTGTGTTTTGATAACTGGACTGTTAACTTTGAGATCGGACTGTGTTAGACTATTCTGAGTATAAAAGTTTTTTATACTTCACTGCAGTCTGTGATTGTGCAGTACTGGCTTACACTGCTATTTTCTAGTATAGGCACTTTCGTTCTGCGCACCATCCTTGCAACCAAGGAACCTGCTTGTGGCCAACATTAGTTATAAGCCAGGGGTGCCCTGACAGAAAGTACCTTGGGAAACAGAAGGAAGAGATGCAGATTAGTCAATGGTCAGACAAGCAACAGCTGAATTCGAAGAAGGAATGTGGAGGTAGAACCTGCCTGGTTTCCTGGACTGTAAAAGCAAGAAGGGAAAGATGTACTTTTAGACTTAACAGAATAACGGAGTTGGAAGGAACCTTGGAGGTCTCCTATTCCAACCCCCTGCTCAGGCAGAAAACCTATGCCATTTCAGACATATGGTTGTTCAATCTCTTCTTTAAAACTTCCAGTGTTGGAGCATTCACAACTTCTGGAGGCGAGTTGTTTCACTGGTAAATTGTTCTAGCTGTCAGGAAGTTTCCCCTTAGTTCAAGGTTGCTTCTCTCCTTGATTAGTTCCACCCATTGCTTCTTGTCCTCCCTTCAGGTGCTTTGGAGAATAGCCTGACTTCCTCTGAGATATTCGAACATGGCTATCATGTCACTCGGTAGTCGTTTTTTTCACTAAACTAGACTTACCATTTTTATATGTTTTAGCCTCCTGTCCTATACTCATCTTTGTTACTCTTCTTTCCTTATATATATATATTTTTCACTAAAATTAAAATAATACATTTTTCCAACAAACTTGTTGTCTGAGTATACAACCGGCTCATACAATTTTAATTTCCACTCCCTTTTTTTTCACCAGCCGTTAATATAAAAGATTCCAAAATTGAGAGCATTCCATTTAGTGTTCGGATTTTTTTTTTAATTCTCACGCTATTTATAGGAAAAGTCCCAAATTTAAAGTTCAAGTTTAAATCGGTATGTTTTCTCATTTTTCTAATCAAACTTAATTTTTACTATTTTAAAAACTGTTTCTCTTATTTTTCGTAAAATAAATCTCAAATGTATTATTTTCTCCAATACCACTTTGCGTAAATTTCTGTTCACCATACACAAGAACCACCTCCTTTTGTTCATCTCTATCTTGTCTGCACTGCACTCCTTTGCCCAAAACTGTTCCACGCATTTCACCAATATTGTTCCAATTAATTAAGATGTATGTATACAGTTTCTTTTGACTTGTTTTCCATAGTTTGGATTTTCTGTTCAGTTTTAACAGTCATTTGTTGATAATTTTCAACTTGGGTCTTCATATCCAGCATTTGCTGATTTTGTCCATCAGAGTTCATTTCTGCTCCTTCATTGTTTTATTTTTCCTCTTTATGAATCCTTTGTATTAATTCTTTAATAAGTTGTACTGTAGCTTTCATTTCTTTGCTTCAGTGATTTGACTGGAACTAGATGTTGATCATATTGAAAAAGTTCTTTTTCCCTCCCTTATTTAGTAAGATTTAACAGGCTCATTTTTTTTCTTTACATAGAAACTGTGAGTTCATGAGTTTATAGTTGTGACTAGAGTCTTAAAGTATAATTATATAAGTCCTCTCATAGTAAAAAATCAAATGTTTTCTTTTATACCAGATGTTTTTAAGGTTACAGTGTTGTTGTAGTACTTCTTTTCACCACTAGATGGCCTTCTTTTTTCAATATGTTTTCTTTTTTAAAAAAATTCTTTTTTCTATTATTTCTCTTTAAAATTTCAAAAGTCTCTCTTTTTAAAAAAATATTCAGTTAATCCAAATTTCCTTTAAGACAATCCCGATCTGCTATTAAATATTTTTCTGTATTCCTTAAGATTTTTCTCTTTCCCTTTCATAGCGTCCTGTCATTTTTTTTTCTTTTGGGAAGTTTCTTTTTAAATTTTTCCTTTTACCGTTAGGATATCTTTCTTTTTTAGTTCATAAGGAGGAAAAATTAAAATTTGGGTCACTCAGATTTCAACATGTTGTTGGCAATCAGCTGTTCTACGGCTATGCCATGACTCCGCTTTGTTTCGGTTGACTGCAACTTGGACTGCCTACACACAGGCAGTCTTTCTCCTGTTCTCTTGAAGAGATTCTCAGTTCAGTCGGACTGACCGCCATCTGGTCCTGGCTTCTGAGATGCCTCTTCCTCTTTGTCGCCTTTATGGGCTTAAAGGTGATTACCAACACCTTGAATTGCACTTGGAAGCAAATCAGCAATCAGTGCAGCTCACAAAGCAGTAGTATAGCATGAGTCATTCTAGGCGCCCTAAGGACTGCCTGTGCCACTGCACTCTGCACCTTCCAAATGCTCTTCAAAGGTAGCCCCATGTAGGGCGTATTGCAGGAGTCCAAATATGAGATGACTAGGGCTTGGATGAGTATAAACACATAAATATCAACATCTATAGCTCTACATATGTATGAAATGTATTCCTAGCACAGAGAATCCTAGGGCCATCAGATTCAATTACTATTTGATGCAAGAATCCAAAATAGCCTACAAGAGAACTCACATTACCTTTCTGGATGCTTAGTCCCAACATTAAATTGCACTCGTAGAATTTTCCCCCCTAATTTTCAGGTTGATATCTGCCTTCCTATAACGTCAATCTATTATTTTATGTCCTTCTGCATGACAGCTTTTTAAATATTTAAAGAATTTTATCAAATTACTCCTCAATCTTCTCCTCTAAACCTAAACAGTTTGAGTACCTCCAATCTCTAGTTTCTAGTCTCCTGATCATCTTGTTACCCTTCTCTTGTGCTTGATCTTGAGTCTTTTTTAAAGTATAATGTCCAGAATTATACTCAGTAAAGAAATCTGACTGATACAGAATAAAATCAAGGCTTTATCTACATTCTGTCAGGTACTTCAAATATACATCTAGAGAACACCTTTGTTCTGCACTAATCAGTTTTTGAAAATAAGTTTTCTATATTACAGAATGTTCATGCATACCACAAATGCTTTCATTTTAAAAATACATTTTTCTTGATCATATCCTAAGTTATTTCTTTTGATGATCAAAGCTGTAGCATATAAAGAAAATTTATATAGTTTTTTTTACAGATGGCATATGACACCATATAAAATGTCTAAGATGAATAAAGAAGTGACAGATAAATGCTGGAAGTGCAATGACAATGCAGGCACTTATTAACACATGTGATGGACATGCAGCTACGCAGAAAAATATTGGAAAAAAATACATAAATGATTAATGGAAATGACAAAGTTACAGATAAATTTTAAACCAGAATTGTTTTAATTGGATATTCTGCCAGAATGTATTAATAAACAATATACATACTTGATAATACATGTCCTAACGGCTGCCAAGATTGTCTTTGTACAAAATTGGAAAAATGGAAAAAATATACAAGATGTAGAAATAATTAAGAAGATTTTGGAATGTGCAGAAATGGATAGATTGACTTTAAAATTGAAAGATAAAGAAAAATCGGTACACTTTAGTACATGGAATAATTTTTATAGATGGTTAGACAAAAAATGGAAGGAATAGATTTGAAGATGTATTAATAAGGTTAATTGATATTAGAATAAATGTAAAAACATATTAAAAGGTTAGATAGATGATATAGAAAATGTGTAGAAAGATGTTTAAATTTTTACCCAGATGCCAGAAGCTGACCCAAAATTGAAGCACAAGGAAGAAGGAGGAGGAGGAGGAGAAGGAAGAGCTTTCTGTATTTATGTATTGTTATGATGTTTTGTATGTTTATATTTTGATTTACATGGATTTTCTTTTGTCTTTTTCTCACTTTCTTTTTTGAAAAATAAAACGTTTTTTAAAAAAGTTATTTCTTTTTATGTTTGTGGCATCACAACATCTTCACACAAATTATGTGATTTTCATACCTGGCTCAGACATTATGGTGCAACTGACATAAATTTCATAATTGCATCATTTGCCCAGTGACATCATGCTGCACATGTCATCATTTCAATATTAGTGTACTTGTAGTAAATACCTATAATGTCACAACTTGTTCTCCTAGAATTTAAAGCTAGCCTAGCCAGCTAGGCTTTGAAGTAGGTAGGCTCAAGTGTGTTAATTGTAAGAATGAGTGGAAGGTCAGAGAGTAAACAACAGAAGTTGCAAATTTGCATTTGTTTTTATGGTCTGAGTCTTTGGATTAAAAAAAAAACAAATAGCACTGGAGGTGACATAAAGACACTTTTTACAATCCTTAGCATGACCCTCACTAATTTATAAACTATCTCACTTTCCTGTTGTAGCAATGAAAGAAAACACCACTTGGTACCACTGAATCACCTTCAAAAGTATATAAACCCATCTGACGTGAACTGTTTTTTCTTTTCTCTAAAAGAAACAGAAAGCACTCTGGGCAGTTTCGCACAAGAATCTATGTTAGTTTGAAAACAGTTGCTGACCTTTGCTATCTCCAGACATGGGTTGTGTTGAAAAGCTGAGCTGATTTATTTCTTAGTAGCTGCAGTTCATGTCAAGCTACAACCAAATCTATTTTTGTTTTTGTTTGAGATGCTCTGTGAATCTTCTTCAAAATGTTGTAAAGTATATGGAGAGTGAAAACGCTGGCAGTGGTTGGAGGTGCCTGTTGTCTTTGGGCGGGGGGAATCAGACTTTTTAACATCTCCAATTTCTGGAAGAACAAATTGCAGTCATTTTCTAACTCTAGCTTATGGATATCCAACTTTTTGGCTTGCCTGAACCACATTGAGTGAAGAGGAATTATCTTGGGCCACATAATATAGTAACATAATATAGCTTTAAGATATAAAATCATGCAATCATGTTAAACATTCACAATCTTGTGGGGCCTCATTACTAGCTGTTCAGGGACATATGCACCCTAATTAGATGGCTTCAAGAATAGAATTCAATAATAAATTTAAACAACAATCACAGACAAAAACAAACTTCAAAACAAACTAATATTTACAAACCTTTTTAATAAGGGGAGAAGAGACAGGAACCTGCATCATTAATTGTTACTAGAGGTCGCAAACTAAGAGGAAAAGTAGGTTTTTCTTCTACATTTGAATAACAATTTCAGTTGGCTGCTTTATAGGATGGAAGATACAGCCCCAGTCAATTTTGAGATTGAATTTTTTTTTTAATATTGCAGCAATAAGACAGAATAAATAGTTTTAAAATTAAAGAAAGGGCCTTTAATTTTCATGCTCAACAATTAAAATTAACATCATTAGATTAATTTTCTGTCTATTATTAAGGCAAATGAAATAATACTTTCTGTTTCTCTTTTATTTTTTACAAATGATTAGGAAAATGGGCACATTGCAGATATGTTCACAGAATTCTGGTTATTACTCAGGGCTGGTTGTAGCGGTTTCTTCCTATATTGTTCTTTCTTAAACACAAATGTCATCTAGCCTTAAATGAATAATGAACTCAAATCACTGGCTGCCTGGAAAATAGTTATTCAGTTAACTTCCCTTAGTATGGATCCAGAACAGTCAACAAAACATGATTCGCATCTAATTTCATCAGACTCTCAACTCTACATAACTGATGGACCTGGTTGTTTGATTTGATTGGCTTGAAACCAAGCCTTAGAGATTTTCATTCTGAATTAAGTTGTTTTGCCCAAAACAAGTAACAGAATATGGCTTGCATGGAAATAAAACCTAGAAAACCAAGGAATCTATATGGATGTAGCTACTAGATGATAAGATTACCAGATAAGAAGACATTAGTGAACAATGTCTAACTTCCATGCATGGTTCTGGAAATGATGATATAGCTTCAAGAAATTGCGATCATCAATGTTATTGGAGGGTGAAAGTACATATAATCAGAAGCACAAACCAAAGAAGGTATGAAATAGTCAAAATGAAAATCAAGTGTAGTGCATAGAGTGTTTGTGGAATAAGAAAAATTAGAAAAATTATCCTGCTGCACTGGCCGGATGCAGTCAGTGTTGATAGGAGGGCAGAGGTCGACTCCTCAGCATCTTACATGTGGGGTGCCGCAGGGGTCGGTCCTCTCGCCTCTCCTGTTCAACATTTATGTAAAGCCGCTGGGCGAGATCATCCGTGGCTTTGGGGTGGAGATCCATCAGTACGCTGATGATACGCAGCTGTACATCTCCATCCCAGGCCACCCGAACGATACTGTGGAAGTGATGGCCCGGTGCCTTGAAGCCGTGTGTGTCTGGATGGGGGGAAACAGACTCAAGCTCAATCCCTCCAAGACTGAGTGACTGTAGTTTCCGGTGTCCTGATATAGCCAGCTGACTCCATCGCTGGCTATTGGGGACGAAATTCTGGCCCCCACAGAGAGGGCTCACAATCTGGGGGTTCTCCTGGATGCGTGGCTGTCCCTAGATGACCATCTGGCAGCTGTCACCAGAGGGGGGCTTTTATCAGGTATGCCTGATATGCCAGTTGCGGCCCTTTCTGGATTGGGACTCCCTACGAACGGTCACTCAAGTGCTTGTCACTTCCCGCCTGGACTATTGCAATTCTCTCTACATGGGGCTCCTCTTGGGACGCATCCGAAGACTCCAGGTGGTGCAGAATGCATCTGCACGGGGGATTATGGGAGCCAGTGGCTGTGCCCACGTGACCCCCCTCCTGCGCGAGCTGCACTGACTGCCTGTGGCCTTTCGAGTGCGTTTCAAGGTGTTGGTTACCACCTTTAAAGCATTCCATGGCTTAGACCTGGATATCTACAGGACTGCATTCTACCAGCAAATTCCTCCCACCGACCCGTCTGCTCCCACAGAGAGGGCCGCCTGTTGGCCAATGTCGGCTGGCGACCCCCAGGGGGAGAGCCTTCTCTGTGGCAGCACCCACCCTCTGGAATGACCTCCCCCACAGAAATATGTACCATATCCAACCTCCGTGCTTTCCGACGTGCCCTGAAGACACATCTATTCACCCAAGCTGAACTGGCCTAGTCTGGCCCCTACGTCCCCTCGCTTTTTAGCCACTGTTTTTATAATTTTAAACTGATTTTAGTTTGGTTTTAAATTGGTCTTATATTTGGTTTTTATTTAATATAAGCTCTTAATGTCTTCTTTTAACATATTTTAATGTTTGTTATTGTGTTATTTTAATTTTCTGTACACTGCCCTGAGTCCGTGAGGAGAAAGGCAGTATAAAAATCTAATAAAATAAAATAAATAAATAAAATTATATGTCCCAGGAGTTTCTTTTTCTGCATATGCTAATGGAATGGTGATGGAAACAGAATATCCCAACATTGAAAATGAAAGTTTATGTCTACTTTTGATTGTTTTTTAATGTTATTGATGGCTGTAATATAATTTCAGAAATTGAAAGATTCCAATCAAAATTTGAATCTTTCAGCCTGTTTTTACATTCTGTTTCAGTAACTGAATGCAGACTAGGAGGCTTGTGTGCCAATCTTCCTTCCCATTTTCCCCCTACTGTATTTAGGAATATTTTTCTGCAGAACTCAAAAGCTTGTATACTGGATGTGAGCTTAAACTGTCCTGATAAAAATGCTTCTAACTTGGTCATTTTCTACCGCCTTAAGAATACCACAAATAGTTATTTCATTCTGAGTTTTTATTCAATAGTTGAAATTTATTTTCTGAGATGACATCACCAGCATTTGTTTGGTTAAACTACCCAGAAATGACTTTAAAAAACATATTTATCGGAGATCACTTCCGGTCCTGGAAGCAACAGGACGTGAGAGAGCGAGCTCTGCCTCTCACGCCTGAAACCCGCTTC
>JANHFO010003142.1:82029-92967 GCA_032468095.1 Pareas carinatus | reverse complement strand
GTACCAATATTACTTTTACACTTCCAACATTTATCCTGTACATCTTTAAACATCTTAGCCAATCTTATAGGTGTCATGTGCCATCTATAAAACATTTTATATAAATTCTTTTTATATGCTGTTGACTTCATCTATTTGTAATTAATTTCCCATAGTGTTTGCCATTTATCTAAATAGCATGACATACATTTCTTGTCCATATATCATAGTTTCAACTTGTTCATCTTCCATTTTTAAGTTCAATCAAAAATTATACATTTTCTTTATCAGTGTATCATCAGAACTTAACTTTATAAGGCAGTCTTCTTCCCGATCTTGTAGATGGCTTCTCTTTTCACCCGGATCGGCCGCCACTAGATCCCAGTTGCTTGAGGTTTCCTCTTATTTCGTTGCCTCTCCAGGATGACTTTTGGATCTGAACAAGCCCCCAGGCGAGAAAAATCCGAACTTTGAGACCGGAGAATGATCTCTAGCCCGTTTTTGCATTGAAACTGGAAGTCGGAGAAAAGTTTTTCCATGGATTGGTGGATGCGTGGTTTTGTGTGCTGCTTGCATCTCATGAATGCGGCTAGACTTGTTTCCATGGCCCAGTTGCTGTCATGCTGCGGACTGGTGCTGGTCCATGGATCGGGGTTTGGGGACCCCTGTTTTAACCCTACACCAAACTGGCTCTCCTGCGTTAGAGAATATAATTTTTTTTCTACTGGCTTTGGACAGATCCTTTAATTGTCTGGATTTTATATGAAAGCAAATTCTTAATATCAAGAGTTTGTCTATAGCCGGTGATCATTTGTTTTGTTTAATGTAGTATCAAAATCCTATGACCAATGAAAATATACATTCATAAAAAACATCAAATCAAATAGTTAAAACAGCATGGTATAACAAAAGTAAGAATAAAATCACAACAGTAATTACACAGTAACTTGATAGCGCCAACTCAGAATTGGCCAACATCAGCTTACAAAGACTCTGCTTTAGCAACTTTATGGTAGGCTATCAGAGTTCATGCTAGTCAGACTTCCAGTGAGAGACTATTTCACACAGTGGGACCAACAGAGAATATCGTCATCTCTGGCTCTCCACTCATTGTTTGGGTATCCTCAGCATTCTAACCACCCCAAATGAAGTGGATAGATTGGTTTTGCCTGAAACGTAAGTCCTCATTTAGTGACCACAATTGGGACTGGCAGTTCTACTGGTAATGAAAGTGATCACTAAGTGGGAAATCATGGGACTGTGATTGTCCTTTCCATTTCTCCACTTTCCTAACCCTTTGGAATGTTCACATGGCACTGGAATAATTAGTATGGAATTAATGTTAGTATTTACATTCATTGGAGAGGAAGGAATTGCAAAAGAGTAAGCAGACATACAGTGGAGAATGCGCTGGGTTGGGCAGCCCATAACAAACAGCTGTGGTATTCCCCATGGTATGCCTACTTACCATCTTATAATTCCTTTCTCTACAGTCTCTCTGCACTGCAGAGAGAGGGGAATAGGAAACAAGCAATCCCTCCTGTGCCTGGCCCAGTTTTTTACCCTCTTCCATTCCCCCATCCTCCCCAAGAGCAAAGAGATTGTAGAAGAAGGGATGACAATTGTGTGCCTGCTTCCTCATACAACCTCTTCTCCAATCTCCTTGCGCTGCAAAGGGGAAAAAATAATGGGCCAGGCACAGGACAATACATAAGAATTGTAATGATGGTCTCATGTCTAAGAAATGTTGCAAATGTTGTAAATGCACACTTTGGTTGCAAAGCTATTTTTCAGCACCCTTGTAACATCAGATGCGGGTTTCTGCATGAGATAAGTTAGGTCTGCCTTTGGAGCCAAGCCATTTAGGCCATTAAAAGTCAACAATTCAAATTGTTCACAGAAGCCTATTGTGTTACATGGCTATAATGGCTCGCACACACCAGCATGTGACCAGCAGCATTCTGCACCAATTGCAGCTTCTAAGAAGTCTTCAAAGGTGCTCTTATTTATCTTTATCTTTGTATTTTTATCCTACCTTTATTATTTTTTAAAATGACTGAAGGCAGCAAATATATCCAACAAACCTTCCTCTTTCTATTTTGCCCACAATAACAATCCTGTGAAATGATTTGGGCTGAGAGAGTGTGGCTTTCGTGGCTAAAGTAGAGCACATTGCAGTGTGGCCTGGCCTAGTGATAAGGAGGTCATATTGGTTTAAGTGAGCTACGGAAGTGTGACAAATGTTGTTATTCCTTGCTTTGTTTTTGTGCCTTTTCAGTGCCTTTCCAACATCCAAAACAATTCATACTTATGATAGACTTGTTAACGGGAGCATGAGGGGAAGCTGCCAGCAAAGGGCATAGGCAAATATACTTTGGAGAAAAGCAGTTTCATTTCTCTTTTCAGAGGGTCAGAAGGTACGCAGCCTCATTATTTAATACCTTTGAATGTCAGAAAATGTGTGATGTAGCTAAATGTCAGGTTCTACATTAAGGAAGTATAAAGGCAAGGGTGGATGCAATTTCTTTTATTTATTTATTCTTTTATTGCTTTTAAAATAGTGACAGAGGAATGGGGGGGCCCACAAAGATTAAAGATGCATGCATTGTCAAAGAAAACAAAGTGTTTTTAAGTGAAAAAATAAAAAAGGTATATCATTTTAGCTGTAAATAGTTACAATTCTGCATATAGTTTTCTAATGCAATTAGTCAAGTACATATATATTTCTAGTGCATTTATATAGCTGTCATATTTTAACCTGTATTTTGTATAAATGAGTTCCATGTTTTATCTTTATCTTTCCAATGTTGCAATAACAATTTTTTTAGCTGTGGTAAGGACATGGTAAAATCCATTTACATTTTCCGGTTGTCAAATTCCATGTACTAGGTACATAGTTCAAAAGAATATTATCATCCAAATATTATAGTTTTTTACAATTTTTATTGCTTTTTTACTTAATAACAAAATTAAAAATAATGTAGAACAAAAATGACAAAGATAAAAAGCATATTATAGTAAATCATTTTAACAGTAAGCCGTACAGTTTCATACATACTTATCTAAGGCAAATATTCAAATACTTATATATTTTGATATATTTATATAAACATCATAATTATCCTATTTTTTATTATTTAACTTTTTACTTTAAACACTTGTATTCAATATGTAGAGCTAGCCATTTATAGATTACAGTATTCCATCATCTAATAGGTATCAAAAAATCAAAGACAATCCATTATATATAATCTGAACAACCGTTATCCATCCTTTCCTTTAACATTCTGTATTTCTCCCGCCTAGATTAATTTTGTTTTGTCATATTAAAATTTGACAAATATTTATCAGATATCAAATATTACAGCTTTTGTTGCATAATTATATTTATATAATTCAATACTTGTCTGAAGACTTGGTAATAAAAATGTGTTTTAGATAAGCGTTCTCAGAAGACAAGAAGCAATGGATGAAAACTAACTTAAAGAGAGAAGCAAGCTAGAACTAAGGAGAAATTCCTGACAGTAAGAATAATCAACCACTGGAGCAGCTTGCCTTCAGAAGTTGTGGGTGCTCCATCACTGGAGCTTTTAAGAAGAAATTGGACAGCCATTTGTCTAAAATGATATAGCGTCTCCTGCTTGAGCAAGGGATTGACCTCCAAAGACCCTTCCAACTCTGTTATTCCGTTTTCTCCAACAAAATGCTGTTTTTGACAGAACTTTTCTGTATAAATGGAGTCCAGTAAATTCCAAATATTTTTTTTGGTGTATAAATCCTAACTTGAGATCCATTTACACTGAAATTAAAACACTCTCATTTTATAAGCAATATGGTAACTTCTAATTTTTTATTTCATTAATTTCTTAATATCTCCATATCAAATTGGTTTATTGATAACAAATATCTATAGAAATAAATAGTAGGGTGAGGTTTTTTAGTTTTCATTATTTAATAGGTTCAAGTATCTCAAGTGTCTCAAGCTGAAAATGCTGCTGGTCCAAACAATGTTGTTAACAAATGTTGTACCTGTAAATTTGTCACTGGATTACACCTGGTAGATATTTCTCCCTTAGCATAGAGTAAAAAATTCAACTCCATTGTCTATCAATTGGTCCAAAGTCAATATCCTTGCTTCCAATCAATTTTTCCACATCAAACATTTTCCCAATTTTAAAGTTTGCTCCATAAAGACAATTTAGCATAAGAAAAAGATTTGAATCCTTTTTAATTAGGCATTACATTCTATAGTTCTGAATAGTTTAAGAAAAAGATTATGGGGGTTTTTATATTGTGCAATTTTAATGGTGAAAGCTGCCCGGAGTCACCATGAGTTGAGTGGCCATATAAATCTGTTTAATAAATAGTTAATAAGTAAATTATTAGGTGACAGTAATGTTAAAAACTTTGTATCACCATCACCATAAGGTAGGATGATAATTAGCACACTTGAGTATGATCATTATCTGCTTTTGGTACAATTCTAAGATAAGCCTTGTTAAATGCCAGCGATAAAATTCCCTTATCAAACACCTCTTCATTTACGTGTCAAAATTTTGGAAAAGCTTTTCTTAAAATCTCTTCATGGCCTTTGTGCGAGGAACAGTGCTTTTTATTAATTCATTAGAAAAGTTGTTTCTTTTGGAATCTCAAAATATTTTGAGCACATATTCAATTGTCATTCCTCAATTGTGATGTCCAATTCTTGGTCTTTTTACCAGAGAAAGTATAAATTAATGTTGGCATTACGTGAGCACTGTACGTCTCTTGGAGCTGTGAATTCTTTCCTCTTTGCTGGTCCAACGCATCTTCTGGGGCAATTGTCTCAAGATCCCCCAAGAGAATCCAAATTTCAGAAGTGGTCATTGTATCTGAACAACATGTCTAAATGCTTATTTCAGAAATGTTCATGGCACTGCTGCATTTATTCTGAAGGGGGAAATGCTAATTGGATAAGAAGGAGCAAGCAGTATTGTTTTCTATCCTCAGTTCTCTTCAGAAGATTAGGGGGGGAGGGGTAAAATGGGAAGGGATTTTCTAATCAGAATATTTCCATGTCTCATGACTGAACTTTGGGCCCTTCTGGGAGCATAAGGAGTCCAGGGAAACATGCTGCTGAAGAAGACAGTAGCATTGTTAGGACCTTGAACCCGAAGAAAATGACTTGTATTCCACTGGAGAGGGCCAGTTGAAGAAGAGATTCCTCATCTTTTCCCTGAATCTCACACCTCCTAGGTGGCTGTTACGGGTGACGGGAATTAACTACATATTAAATTAAATTCGTATGAATTCTCATAATAGCCCCAGAAATAGCGTGCATCTGAGAACAACATCTGCTCTCAGAACAGGAAAATTTGTGGCAGCATGGTCAAATTTGTGCAGAAAGGGCCTTTAAAGATCTATTAGATATGATGACACCCAGCGCTGGTTGCTAAGCAGCAAGAACAGCAGGAGTAGTTCTTCCGCTTATGTTTGTGTGCTTTCCATAAGTATTTGATCATTTGGGCAAGAAGGATGCTGGACTAGGTGAACCTTTGGTATTATCCTGAATAATTATTCTTGGTAGTCTGTTTGCCTTTTGCAGCAAAAGCAGGGGCTAGTGGCACCTTGAGGATTTCTGCTCCCACCATTACTGTTGCTAAACACCAGTACTTTTACATTATAACATTTCAACTGATATATTTTGTCATCAGTTGTTAGATCTGCAAGGAAAGACAGTACTTTTTTCCCCCTTAAGCAACCTGCTTTTCTTAGCATAAATTAGTCCCTCACCTGTTTTTCTCTCCTGTCCCTTGCCGGAGGCTAACCTTGCTTTCTTTCCCACAGCAATGTGTAAGAATTGCTAATTAGCCCAGAATTAACCCATCAAGTGATTAATGAAGGATCAGTGGAATTGATTTCCAAATATTACTTGCGGAAGGGATAGGTGCTGTGGGAGGAAATGTCTTTCAGTTCTCCCGATTCCAGGTATCTCATCAGGCTAGCGGGAGAGGCAGACCAAGTGAAACAGTCACACTTTACCTTGACTTCTGGGTGCAGGGGTGAAACACCATATGCAATGAAAGGGGGAATTTGAAAGGAAGGAGTTAATAAAAATGCATCAGTCATTTTTATTAACTTCCCCTCATGCCAAGTGCTTTCTAATCCTCCTGCAGAGGAACGAACTAGTTTCTGAAGAGAGAACTCATCATCCTATGTTCGGACTATAGTATCTCTGAATAAGAGCGGAACTAAATAAAAAAAGGGGAAAAGGGTAAGGTTCATCTGAGTGTGCATCCTGCATGGCTAGATGGACAGTAGTTTGAAAGTTGATAGATATTCTTCTAAGCCAGCAAAGACCATATTCTTTGTACCCAGAATTACAAAACTGTGGTTTACCTTGGGCTTCAAACCAGTGAGAATCCCTAGAGCCCCTTTCCCTTTGGCGCAACTTCTGTTCTTTCCCTCTTCAAAACCTTGATTGCCTATGCAGCCTGCTTCAGCTGTTCCTCTCCCTCTCTTGTCTTTCCACTTTACTGAAAAATAAATTAGCAGACTAATTAGATGACTATCTTAAGCAGCCAGCAGTTGCTTCCTGCCACAACTCCAGCTGAATACAAGATGATCACAGCAGTTAAAAGTATCCACTTGAGACTTAGAATTGCCCAAGTTAATTTGCCTGCTCCACCTGGGGCAAGTCCATGGGCCTCTTCCAATGTCATCTTTTTATTTTGAGGACATGGCTGCTAAAAAAGCAGGAAAGGTAGTACAGATGATGTCTTATTTCAAGGGGGGGGATCCAAGCAGCTGGGGAGAAAAGCATCAGCATTCACAGGTTGGTCCACCTGTGTGTTATTTAATGAATATGGTTACGTTTCATACATATATGTTGTAGCATGTATATTAATAATATGGGGGATTTCTCATTAATTATTTGCTTGTAGAAAAATATGTGCATATTAGCTTCAAAAAGCAGAGGTGTTTATTTTGCTCCAAAAACTGGACTGAGGAGCTGCGTGCACAAATTGTTCTGGGTGTTTTAGTCCCCAAACATCTGGAAAAGATAAGTTAAAAAAACTGTAGATCCAGATGTGCATCCATATCAGCAATGTGTTATTTTATGCCTTAATACTCTTTGCCAGATTGTTATCTGAATGAATAGTTTTCTCTGTTTCCATAACTGGAGATATCTGTTGTTTAAAATAGTCCTTGGAATGCAAATAATCTTTTTAGCCCTGTGTTTTGACCTCTAGATTTGATTAGCAAATTTGAGGTAGGAATTATGTAGCACATATAGGTAGTTCTTGACTTATCACCATTTAGCAACTGTTTAAATTAACAACAGTTCCAAAATGATTTATAGCCCCTCCTCGCATTTATGACTGCCACAACATCCTATGATTCCCTGATCAAAATTCGGGTACTTGGCAACCAGCATGAATGTACAATAGTTGCACTGTCTTGGAGTCACATGGTCATCATTTGCAATCCAGCTTCTGACAAGGAAAGAGAATGGAAAATTCACTGTCCAGGTTCACTTAACAACTGCAATTCACTTAATGACAAAAAATGATAAAATTGGACTCAATTCACTTAACAACCACCTCACTTAAAAAAGGAAATTCTGTTCCCAGTTGTGGATGCAAGTCCAGAACTACATATATGTAGCTTAACCTGAAAAGATTACTGATCTTGTATCACTTTCTTTAAATAATATTGTTTATTGTTTGTTTCCATAGCTAATGAAACTCAGCGATCTCTACACAAGGTTGCTGGAAGACTGGAGATTCCCTTCCTCCCACTCCTAGCAATTTAGCCTTCCTTAGTTAGCTCAGGACTAGCAATGTATGATCTTCCTTAATTAATTTCTATGTCCAATTTCTATACTCTTTGACTCACAATTTCTGCAAACCCTTGTCCTTGATCAAATAAGCTACAATTCATGAGAATTTGCCCAAACAGCTATTGGAGCACCATCCACTGCCCAAACTTGAACTACCTGATAATTTAGTCAGCAGAAGAAATTTGTATATAAAACTAAAGCTGGAAAATTGGGCATTTTAATGTTAACCCTAGCTTAACGTCTGTTTGAAATTTTGTCTACATTTATTTTCAGTTGTGAAAGGCTATGTCTGGATTTAGTGAGTTTTGGAATGTTTAATTACAGGGGTTGAAATCTTAACATTGATGCTGGGTTGAACCTAATCTGACTTTCCAATCATGATGGAGTTCCACTAGAAAACCAATTGATTAAAATACAGATAGTCCTCCCTTATGACTATTTGAAATCAGAATTTCTCTTGCTAAGCAAGTTGGTTGTTAAATGAGTTATGCCCAAATTTATGATCTTTTTGCCATGGTTGTTAAGTGAATCATTGCTGTTAAGTGAATCATGTGATCATTAAATAAATATGGCTCTCATTGTCTTTGCTTGTCAGAAGCTGGTTGGGGAAAATCTCAAATGGCGATCACATGACTCCAGGATGCTGCAAATACATGCTGGTTGCCAAGCCCACAAATTTTGATCAAATGATTGTGGGAATGCTGTAATGGTCAGAAGTGTGAGGAATGATTTTACATCACTTTTTAGGGGGCTGATGTAACTTCAAAGAAATGGTTGTAAGGCAAGGACTACCTGTAATCACTATTTTTATTTGTTTCTGTCACATTTTTCCATCTGTGAAAATCAAACATTGTGTCTCCGGAATGTTTCACAGAATTTGTAATAAAATTACCCCACACGAACAGATCAGCTTAACAATAAATATTTGAAGTGCAGTTTGAAGTAAAGGTTGTGGAATAGAATGTTATGGGGTACTCAATATTCTCTGCTTTATTGGTAAGAATTATGGTTTCAATTCAGAGGCTTTGTTTTGCTCAGAAAATTTGAAAGTCATGAGAAATTCACTTGAAGCAGATCCTTCAGCTAAAATGGATGAGATGGTCAAGTGTTCCTGTTAAAATAGAATGGACATCAATGAAATGTCTTGTCATTCTTGCTTGTCTATATGTATTTCAGGTGGAGAGCCTAGAAGACAAGTTGACACTTTGCAGGCAAGCCTTGGAAGAGGTGGATTTTAAGCTACGCAGAGAAGAACTAACGTCTGCACGAAGGTACTAGTACTTGCTTTAGGTCTCTTCTCACTGCCTGTATCTCTGACTCTCGCAATATATTGGTTAGGTTATTGTGTGCTATTCTGGATCAAACAGAGGTAAAAATGAACATTTGTTTTAAAAAGAAGTATATTGAATATGGAGAAAGGCAGAAATACTTCATTGAATTCTCTTTATTGGGAGATGTTGCTTTATATTTTGAATTTCTGATAGATCATTGAAATGTTTCTGTGGAGATTGATTTTACTATGACAGGATGTTTCACAGATTGGATAAAAACTTTGCACAACACTGTCTTACATTCCACACTTTCCACACTGCATGATTTCTGATCTGGCTGTATACTGTTCACTTTGCCCTCCCAGTTCTAATGAGTTGATAACCAGATCTTGGTGTACTCAGCCTTTATAGTCTTTGTAAGGTCCCATAGGTTAAAATGGGATACAATCTTTGTCTCCCTCTAAAATTGCTTGCACACATTGGGGATTTTGTGTGGTTTCAGTTAGTTGTTCCTTGGGTATATCAAGCTGCAAAGTTGTTGCCAGGTTCTGGACCAAACTGTAAGCAGAGTTCCTCCTGAACATCAAGCTACAATGCAGACTGAGGTCTAAGCAGGGATTAAGCTTCTTATTGTGGCTGTGAGTCTTCTGCAGGTAGATGTTGCTGCTAAATTTGCCCAGCTGCTGCTTCCCAGTTCCTACTCCCATTACCATCTTTCCTTCTGTTGTCCCACTCACCCATATAGTCTCTTGATTAACTTACTTACTTCTGTGCTGAGGTTATGAGTGGGGCAAAAATTGGAGTAATCTGTTTGGTTAGGGATCTCAGCCTATTTTTGAAAAAGCTGGGGGATGGCTAAACTAGCCAGCTGTGTATGCTGTTATGCCTGTCAAAAGTCCTGGGTGTGGCTAGCTGAGATACAGTTATGAATGAATGCCTGTGACATTGTCAGTTAGCTCATCAACAAAGCTTCTTCATTTGGCATTCTGGCAGAGCCAGGACAGTAGTAATTCTCACATTCTTTTCTCTTGAAGGGTGTGAAGAAGTAAGGAGAAATTAGATTAACTCAGTTTTGGGAAGCTGAAGAGAGGGCTTCTTTAGTGCTGTTCTTCCCAGTGCAGAGGGCACTTTCAACCATGCTACTCTTTCCCTCACAGTTCCCTTTCTAAGCCATCTTTCTGCTGCTGAGGTGTTTTCCTCCCATTAATACAGTGGTCCCCAACCTGTGGGCCATGGACCACTGGTGGGCTGTGAGCCAATCCAGGTGGGCCACGAGCTGGGGGCATCTAATAAGATGCAGCTGGCCATGCTACTGCCCCACCCACACTTGTGGCTTCGCAGGCGATCACTGGTGAAGTGCAAGGGGCTTTTCGGCGGCTTACACCTTCAGCTCACCAGCAGCTTCCACCTGCGGGCTGCTGGTGGATTCTCCCACCGGGCCGAGATCAGCTGGCCGTGCAAGATCATCCTGGCGTGCGGTGCCCAGAGATGACCTGCTGCGGGAGATCAGCTTGCCATGCAAGATCAGCCTGGCTTGAGGCACAAGATTGGCCCACCATATGAGATCGGTCTGCAGCGTGGCGCCCGGAGCTGGCCCGTCACGCAAGATTGGCCTGGCTGACGAGCAAGCGAGAAGGGGGCAGTGGGGCGCCAGAGCTCTGTGTGTGTGTCATTCTCTGTGTGTGTGTCTGTCTCATTCTGTGTGCCTGTGTGTCTATCTGTCTTTCTGTCTCATTCTCTCTGTGTGTGTGTCTGTCTCTGTCTCTTTCTCTCTAGGAACAAATATCACACTAAAAATGTGTAATACAAATAAGCTTCAATTATTTTGTAATAATTAAACTAACTTTAATAATTTTGCTACAATTA
>JANHFO010003142.1:60679-80068 GCA_032468095.1 Pareas carinatus | reverse complement strand
AGTATTAAGGCCAAATCTGTCATCTCTATGTTTATTTCAACTCTATTCAAGTGAAATATAGGCCGTCGCGAGCTATACCATTTTTCCGAACTTGTCTGAGCTAGAAGAGAAATTTGGCATACACGATGATGATCTGTGACCATTTGGACATGCTGCATAAAGATATGTCTGAGCGATATCAGGATCTTCTTTTGAAGGAAATTCCAGATTGGGTGATAAATCCTTTTTCAGATACTGAGGAAGATGGCGTAGTGGAGCCAAAATTTAAGAAACCATACCGAGAGTTTTGGTTACAGAAGGAAATTTCTGATTGCTATCCTACACTGTGGGCAGTGGTTAAGAAGCTCCTTGTTGCATTTCCAACATCATATTTGGTGGAACGTGGCTTCAGTGTGGTCATCCTACTTCTCTCTAAGCAAAGAAATTGACTCCAGGTTACTGAACGTGGTGATTTAAGATTCCTGCTAAGTGACTTAAAACCAGACATTGGGAAAGCGGTATCATTCATCAAGGCCATCCATCACATTAACAGTGAAGTAGTTACTAAATTTTACTGAGTTTACTAAGTTACTAGTTACTAAAGTTCTTGATAAATGACTATCAGATTTTGAAAACCTGGCATCACTGGATCATGTTCAACAATTTTGTTGAATTAACATTAACTAAAAAGATTTTTAAATTAGATTTTGAATAAATGTGCAATTAATTATTACAGTTTTGAATTTTACTGTTACTATCTTCCTTAGTAGGTTGTGCAAACCACTATTCTGAATAATGCTATTTAGTAGGTGTGGGGAGCACGGAGGATGGGTTTTAGCACCAAGGGGGCGGTGGACTGAAAAAGTTTTGTAATCACTTTAAACTATGGATTACTTTTGTGCTACCAATATAAATCTTGGATTTATTGCTTCTTATTTTGAAATTGCGTTTTTATTTAGCTGTAAGTTTTATACAAATGAAACAAAATTAAAATGTGTACAGATTTTACCCAACATGCACAAAAATGATTCCATGTTGAATGTTTCATATTGTAAAGCCAGGCAAGAGTTTAAAAATAAGAAAAAGGGGTCAAAAATTTTCTTTCAGAGAATTTCATTGTCCCATTTCCATGACTTTGTAAAAACATTTAAGGAGATGAACAAACATAGGTTTAATTGTTACGTATAACAAATACTGTAATAATTCACAAGTCAATTATGTCACTTCCAAATCAGAAGCATAAAACTGATTTTTTTAAAAAAAATTAATGCAGGAAAATTAACATAGCAAAATGCAAGTCTGTTCAAAGGAATGCTTAGTCATATGACCATATTCCAGAAGACTGAAGTAATATAACCAGGTTGTCATCTCATCTGCTGCTGTAGGAGCTAACCGGATGCTGTATATGTGGGCCAGAGACCTTTATTTATTTTCCTAAGTATCTGTCTTTCCGACTTCCTTGCAGAGAGTCACTGGAAAAAGAGAAAAACATGCTAGAAACCAAAGCTGAAATTTATGGTAAGAAATATATACAGTAAGTTTTGTTGTTATGGATGTCACCCACCAGAATTTCCAGCCAAGAATTGCTGGAGGATACCACATTTGGAAAGTAATTAAGATACTTTCCTCTGAAACTAAAAAAAATCATTCAAAGTTACCTGATATGGAAATAGTTTTTTAAATAGTAGTATTATAAATGTGCTTTTAAAAGTTTTCATCTTCCTTGATACAATAGAAATCTCACACTTTGTGACAGTAGTCGTATACCTGTCTACACTTCTGTATAGCTAATTTTTCAAAACAGAACTGCAAATAAAAACTACAATCCAGAAAGATGCAGAAGACATTGCTGAAATGATTTTTTTACACATTTGGAAAGTTCAAGAGGTCCCTCCATTTAATTTGTAGGTGCAGAGACAGATAAGAAGGTTTGGCAGCATTTATAGCACAAGTCAATGAAGAAGCGAGAGAAGACAGCGTGTGGTTTCTGCCTGTTCTAGCAGAAAACAACTTTTATAACTGAAATACCTACATAACCTCTGATGTTCACTGGCCATGCTGTGTGTCCCATCATTAAGAAGAGATTCTAGATTTAGGACCTTTTCTACACTTATGGGGCTCCCTTGCCAAGAAACTCAAGCTCATTTTAATCTAGACAGAGTGTAAGTGTTTCATTTACAAGGAGCTATTATAAGTGTTAAAAGTCAAGAGCATCAATGGTGATTTTTAAAAATGGCTTCATTACATTTTAAATTTTATCGTTTTTCTGTCCAGGACAATGTACAAAACAAAGAATACTTAGATAAATATAAATTAAATGCAAGTCTCCTGACCTAGAAAATCAGCTTCTCGGGACTACTTAGATTTAGACATGCAGCAATTTCTCTAACATTTTATTTATCATTAAAGAGAAAACACCATGTTTTATACCCCAGGAGCAGAAATTGGAGATCATCTGTTCTTATTTGTTTACATGCAATATTTGTATATGGCTGGCTCTCCATGGACTTTCAAGAATACACAGGCAATATAATACAAAATCTGTCATAGTAATCCAACAAATGATTACCATTTGTTTGAAAATCCTCAGTAATATCACTTAAAATTATTTATTAAAATATCTTCATACAGATTCTGCTTTGACTGTGCTTCTAAATATAATCAGAGAGAATCCCATCAGTATCTCTGTGGATAGAGTGCTTCACAGAAATGGAACATAATACTGATAAGCACCATGCTCTTTCCCTCCCCACATCTCATGTGAGGGGGAGAAGGCCCTCATCATCCTAGCTCAAGATAAATATATTTAAAGGCCCTGCAAGTGCTAAGCCAAGAAGGTCTGCATGGGTTAAACCAACATTTTGAAGCATATTTGAGCCATTTTGGTCCCCATAAAACCTCAATGCTTCTATATGCAGCATTGAAGGCTGTCATCCAGCAGCATGTTGGACTTGCATTTTGCATCAATTACAGCTTCCAGGTGTCCTTCAAAAACAGCTCCAAGCAGCTTTACACTGTAGAGGTGGTAATAGCCTTCAGATATTGCCTACACCTCATGTTCCAGAAAAAACTGGCACACCAGCTATAGCAGGGAAAAGACATCCTCATGTCCACCTACCTATCTGACGAAGTGTTACATAAACTAAATGGGCCAAGGACCTTACAATACTTCCCAATGCTTCCTACAACTGTCTGAACAGGTATAAACCGCCCTATTATAGATTTGAAAATGACCAAGCTACTGAAATTAAATGATACGTGGAGGAGAATACCTATTAATTGTTACGCTGTTCAAAACAAGTGCTTTTTATCTGTCTCTTCATTTATTTTTGGTTCTTTCTTTTTTTACACTGATCCAGGGCAGATTTAAAATGGATTTCTGGGTACTTATGCAAGACAAATGTAATTTGACACTCCAGTATCTGAAATAATGTATGCCACCAGATGTACTTGACCTCTTCTGTAGCGAAGTGGTTATAGTTCCATATCAGAAATAAGTATCCATGCTCTAAAAATACAAGTGAAGAGAATTGTTGATTTTAATAAAGCTTTCTACAAGTTAAGGGCATTGACCTATCTTGAGAAAACAGGCTATAGACTATCTTCAGTACCTAAATTAAGTTCACTGCAAAGAAATCTTGCATCGGGTTTCCTTATACTAACGGGAGTACAAAATAGTCTATCATATCTTGGCACTCCTTTTGTCCATCAAAGGGAAATGATTGTTTAGTGATACCTCTGGGGAAATGGGTTAGTACAGGATACATTTCTATCAGCTTTGATTTTTCCAGCATAAAGAACTATAAGCGGAAACAGTGAGATGAGGCTTTCCAGTTCTGGATGCCCTGTGGTGAGAAAATGCCTGCGCTTACATCAGGCTCTGCATAAAACATTAAAAAGCATAACTAGAGTAGCCTCCTGATAAAATAAGAACGCGACTCTTCCCAAATTGTGTTCGTGTTTTCATTTGTGGAAACTCCAGATAAAAAGGAAGTCATTAGGGTAAAGCGTTTTGGTTGAAGAGGAGCTATCTTTTACAAGTTGCGGCTCCCCAGATGGGTAAATGTAATTTAGTGCATTCCTCATCATTGACATGCCGCGTGGCATTGCTGAGGACTCTTCAGTTGCATCGGGAGGGCTGTGGGTTCCCAGCTCCTGGCTGAAGTAAAGCTTTAGCTCGTATCGGACTGTATCTTAAAATCTCCTGCCCCAGAAAGGAACAAAAATATCTTCGGATCAAGGGGTGATTGGAGACAGAATTGAGTAATTGGCTGTGACAGCAGCAAGCGGTACAAAGATAAAGTCAATACAGCCTAATTGGGAAGAAACAGAAAAGTCTCAGAACTCCTGGAAAGGAATTCACAGTCGGTAGTTGCTGTAAAGAATCAAAATATCTCCGTCCCTCCAAAGTGGCAGGAAATTATCAGAGAACAGAATTAGAGTCCAGAACTAAGTTCAAAGGCCTTAGCAGGGAAGAGCATTGGCACAAGGCGTCATCATGTCAAGGGATTTTTTATTTTTTATTTTGCATTTCAGAAGGACACTACCTACAGCTGAAAAGAATACTCGAAAGATTAAACCGTTTTTAAACCTGGTGTGTGTTTGTACATACACAAGGACACTCACTGTATTGATCAGGTGTTTATCTTTGCACAGCCACTGTTTAAATCAGCAATTTTAATTGCCAAACACGTTGCTAATTTAGCAACAGGGGCATTTTCCCAGTGACCCAAGTATTGAAGGTTAGGCTAAGAAAAATGAGTTTATCCTGTTTTAAAAAGGGTCACAGGCAGCAAATTTCTTTCTAGACCCTACCATTATTATTTATTATTTATTAGATGTTGGACTGGGCTACTACCTTTGACAGAGTAAATACTGCCTTAATTCTTGCTTTTCTTTGCTGTATAAAAAGGTCCTAATGGATAATTTGTGTTTTCCTACTATCTGTCGTCGGCTTTTTAGGTTGCACTGCCACCTGCTGGAATATTGAAATTTTCAGCATAGACCTTTTTTCGCATTCTGCGTTTGAAACTATTTTTCAATACATAAGATTGCATCTTAGAATCTGAAAATAGAACTCATATTTGTAAATGTATGTAGCCTCTATGAAAATTAATTAGTAATTTAAAATATGAATTACAAAATCTGGGGCATTTTAACTGCATTGTCTTGTGTAAGATTTTAAACAATATTGCTGGTCGTTAGCAATATTTTTAGGACCCAATTAACTTTCAAGATTTTTTAACTCTAGTTCAACCGTACTTTATGAAATCTTTTTATACTATTCTTCCATATATTCATGCTTTCTTTGCATCTGTCTACAGCACAATTTTATCATCTTTGGTTTTTATCATATCTACATAAAAGCTTCCTTGCGATTCTGTACTTTTCCAAAATAAATATTTAACCTTTCCTATGCAGTTGTTTACTTTCTTTGCACTGCTTGTTTTGTGTGTAACTTTGTTTCTTTTTGCTCACCTGTGGAACTTAGTACTTAGGAAGGCAAATAGCCGTGGCCCTTGCAAAGCTACTCAATTCACAGTAAATATATACTGTACGAAGACTTATTTTAAAAGTCCTAAGAAAATTATCAACCACCTTGCTGAGATATCATCTAGGAATGAGTCCGGATTGGGGTTTTTCCCCCCCCCCAACAATTAATTTGCAGTATTTTAATGCCCACAATCAATACCATAGTGCAAAAGAGTCAGCATTCAAGCTCGGAGAACAAGGAGAAAGCATCCCGTAATAAATCTGGAGCTGCCATTCAGCCAAGGGCTAGAGACCTTTCGCCCGTGTTTTAATGCGCTGAGCTCTCCTCAGTAAAGCTGCCTCCCTTAGGGAGCCAGCAAATATAAAGGGACATCTGCCTGAGCTGTTATATTAACACCCGAGACTTCCCATTAAAATCATACTCCTCTGGCAGTCCCGCGGTGAACTGCACTGACCTCTGCTGCCACTGCAGTCAGTAACAATGATTCTGTTGTCAAATAAGCCGTCCCCAAACTCTGACCTCTCCCAGAAATTACCAAAGCACTGAAATGGTCTCTGAATGGGCTTGATTGCTATATAGCAGCAGAAAATGAGATCTATGAAAACGGTATAGTGCAGAAGTTGAGTAGCCTTTGACTTCATTTTAAAGTAGCTTTTTATTACATTTGTATGTCACCCTTCCTCCGAGGAACTCCAAATATATATAGAATGGAATCTAGCATTGTGCTAGAAAATGGAATTTCTTTTCCCCCTATGGCAGGTCCTCATAACCTAGATTATATAGATCAGCCTGCACAATTCAGAGTCATAATTCAGTTGACTGCCTACAATAATTCCTTTTGAAGCGACTTTTTTTTCTACTCGGAATGTTTTGTGGTATGTAAGTAGGTAAAATGCTTATATATGACTGAGGTCAGATCAAAAATCATGTTTAATTGTTAAGTCTTTAGCAGTCTGGTACTTTTCAAAGGGTAACCCTAAAACTCTTGGCTTTTGGTGGAGGGAGCCTTAATTATTCATTATACTTTGTTCTACTTTATACTTTATTCTACTCCCACCCCCTAAATCACTAATTAAAAATACATTTTTAAATAATTCAGCCCTCTGAATATTATGTAAAGACATATTCTCTGTAAATCAGAACAATCCTACCATCATGGTTTTCTTTTAATCATTTGATGGCTTAAATTAAAACACATTTTATGTTCTTTTTTTTTAAAAAAAAAACCTGTTCTCTACTCACTCTTAAAGCATTAAGCAGAAGCCACAAGTTAAATGTATTGTCAGTATTCCAGCTTTAATTCTATAAAGATACTTTGAACATCTTAAGATTTCTTCTCATGAAATACAGTTGATTAACCTTGTTCATCTTTTGAGAGCAGTATGTAGATACCAGTCAGACACACAATACATACAGGGCAAACTAAAAGCTCACAATATTTAGAATAAGACTCCTAGATTTCATGCTGAGCCCTATTCAAGTTGTTATGATTCAAGTGCCATGGACAATAGACCCATGTGCGAAATACAGGGCAGAAAAAGAAAAATACAACAGGAAATTATAATACGGAAAAATAGAAAATTACAATGATACTCCATTGGTGAAATTTGTAATATTATTATTAAATATTAATCACCTGGAGCCTTGGCACTCCAGGTTGTACAACTACAGCAGATAATGCAACCTCTCCTCACCCCATCCTTCCTCAAAATCATGCTTTTTACTGTCCTACCTGGTGCTTAAGAAACACCCCAAATCCTAACCCTATCCGGTTTAGTAATACTGCAAAAAGCTTGAAGAGAACCTTAATATTTAAAATGTTACATTTTATTTTGAGAAGTTTATAGTGTCTTTACAATGTGCTTTTTTTCTCCTTTCCAGAGAAAGAGCTCAAAATGCTTCGTCATGAGAATCGGAAGACTGTAGCGCTCTCAGCAGCCATCATACTCTTAGTGTTTGTTATTTACACCTGCTGGACCATGTAACACTCAAGTGCTGAAATCTAATTACTAAGTCAGTCCCTTCCCATATGGTGTCAAGGGTGAGATCAGCTTTCCATACCAACTGCCATGTAACCTGGGCCATCTTAGAGTAGCCCTCACAAAGAACTTCTGTAGAAAATTAACCAAAAGGCTGGCTTAGTTGGACCTTCCAGCTGATTGCTAGGGAATGGGATTTCGAAGGCAGGTAGTTGCACCCTAATTATGGCATTGTGAGTCTGAGCTGAGACCAGGGTAATTTTTTTTAACGGCAGGCAATATTTATCTTTATAGAGGCTTCTAAACATGTCTTTCACCAAGTCCTTTTAATCATGTTTAAAATATGGGGAAGAAGCTACTGTGTAAGTTTACCTTCTTTGAAGAAATCACCAACCCAAGTGTTTATTAATATTTGCACTTTGAACTGAAATAAAATATAGAAATTTAAAAATAAATGCACTTCCCTTTTCCCAAAGCCTTTTTTCCTTTCCATTTTCCTGGTCAGATCTCCCATCAATTCTTTATTGGAAATGCTTTGTAAAAACTGCTTCCTTTCCTGACTTTTAAATTTTTCACCATGCTAGGTTAATTGGCTTGACATTTTCCTGACTGCAACAATGCCTCAAGTTCAGTACCTATTAGCAGTACCTATTAGCACCTCTGTTGTGGAAAGAAGAAGGCATTCTAATGCTGTCAAGCAGCTTTGTTTTGCTTTGGAAATACACTCATGGCTTCTTTTAGTTTCCGCTTCAAAAATGCACTCAAGCCTTCCTCCTTTTGTGTCTCTGATTCAATTACATCCCTCTGTCCAAAAAAGTATATAAATCACCTTTGAACTTTACTATTTTATGTCAGAAAGCATTCTGCTCTTATTCCCTGCACATAAATAAATTGCCTATAGGTGTCTGTTGGTTTAAATCCTTTTTCCTTAATGTAATTTAAATATTAGGACTGTACACATTTTAGAGATGACTTGCAAAAAGTGCTTCAGACCTAATGTGATCTGAGCGCCTCGCTATACATTAAAGCAGACTATTTGTCAATCTTCTGCTTAAACCTAAAGATAACCGCAGCCTTAAGGAGTCAACTCATCAAAAGTGATTATCGCTCTTCAAGCAACATCCCCAGTGACACAATCAAGCATTTTGAAGATAAAACCCTATTTTTGCCTAAATATTAGAGCTGCACCAGGCGAAAGAACTATTTCACAAAGTCTCTTAACACTAGAAAAGCACCCCTGTTTGAAGAGCTGAAGAAGCTGGCCTACTCTTGCAAGTACTGATAGTCCATTCATGGATGCCCAAGTAGCTGTAGACATTCAGGTAACTTTTGAAGGAGCCATGTGAGGCTTCCAAAGGACATGGCTACTTCAAAGCTTTGAGGAAAGCTGCTTTGCTCATGGCAGAGTGGGCATTTATTTCAAATCTCTATATACTCACAACGTTCACAAAAATAAACGTTCCAATTTTGTAAGAAAATAATCACTCCCTGGGTTAATTCATTGAACATCCGTCTCTTTTCTGTAATCACTTAAGTTGCAACGCTAGGTAGGAAAATTATGTTGATATATTTATGTGTTGCAAATAAAAAAATGGTGTATTTCACAAACGTTTTATCCAGATGAGTCCATTTTCTATACAGTCTTCTATCAACTCTATTTACTAAAATATGACTATTATTTATTTATTTATTTGATTTATATACAGATTGCATATACTCTATAGTCAGGTTGCACAGAAGCTGCCTGTTTTCTGATGGGGCTTAGGCTCTGGAAGGGAAACATTTTTTGCTCCAAATTTAACCTTTTAAAAAAAAAATCTGTTTCCTCCTAATGTTATCCCCAGAGCCACCCTATGAAGTAGGCTGAACTGAAATAGTGGCAGGCCTAAACTCGTTCAGTGAGCTGCAGAGTTAAGTGGTACCAGAACTTTAGCCCAGGATATATATCACAAAGAGCTGGAATGTTTAAGGCAAAAAGCAAACACATTTCTAAATTATAGGGATTGTATTGGCAATGCAAAGAACAAAATCATCACAACTGATACATGGGTTCAGAGAACACACACTGTAAACATTTCTTTCAGCAAGACATTTTTACCTCCTCCTTCACACCTCAACCCTTCACAGACCAGTAAGAGAACAAACAAGAACAAGTTGAACGATCATCAAATCTTTCTAATATTCTCTTTGTACTCTGGATTTTTGGATTTTGAATCAACATGAAGTCATTTTTCAGGACTGGTATAAAATTTGTTTTAAGGTTTCTAGGCACAAACCCTTAAAATTTAAATCCCTCAAAGTTTCCTAAGGAGGCGGCCACAAACTAGGGACTCTAGTTACAGCCAAAGTGAATAAAGTGAAGGCTGATAATTTGTATATCACTGATATGCAACCTTACCTACCAATCACTCTTTAATAACAGACTAAAATCAATCTTACAATGAAATCTTCCTTCTGAAATATTCTAACTTATGATGGGCTTAACTAGAAATACAACCTTAAAAATTGGTAACACCTGTTGCAAAATGAGTCTTTGACCTATTGGTTGCATCATGATAGTCGAAAAAAGTGACAAAAGCCCCTCATCAAATTATTTTAAATCTAGCATGAACTGTAGATGTCAGAGATTATTTCATCGTCACTTCCTATTGCAAATAAACACTCAATTTGCTGTTTTGCCCTCTAGTCTGCTCGGACGAATCATATTTTATGAGAAGGTAATTTGTTTGGAAACATGGCCCATTCTTGCCAAAAGAATCATAAAAGCTACATCTTTGTGTTGGAACTCTCAAAAAGGTTTACCAAATCTCAGAACTGATCCTCCACATTAAGTGCTTTTGTATATTTAAGCCTTTGAAAGAAACGGGGAGTTTTAAAGTTCCATTCTTCCCAATCATATTTTTTCAAAAGAAGAATCTAGAAACAAAACAGCATGAGATGATGGCAATTAAACTACATAACTTATTGCTAAAGTGCAGTATTAACCTATACTATTCTTGAAGTGGCTCTAAAAGCTAGAACTATTTATTTTAGCTAATATTAATATTTACTGGCAGTGTGCAAACATTCTAAATTCAAAGTATTATGAGTTCAAAACAGTGGCTTTAACTATTCTAAAAGTGTTTTGAGCTGGAAATATCCCATTATAAGCATAAAACTATTTCAAACCTGAAGCAAAAGTGTTTTGAGACTTGAAAAGTTCCAGTAAAGGTTAGAACAACTATTCTAAACTTAGAACAATTATTTCAATCTCAAAACATTCTGAATTCAAATATTTTGCTCATCATTACACTCTGTAGAATTAAAAATGTCTTCAGCACTAGTCAACTTTAATGGAGATAAAATCTATATAGAAACTTCTACTTCCGGACACTCAAACTAGTTTTTGATCATTTTCTTTAGGAGCTGACACCTGGCTAATGCCTTCATTTATAGGACAGTCACATTTCTTTTAAGACACAACCCCAGCACTATTCACTCAATTACAAAGTCAATATCTTCCTGCCAATGTGTGCTAAGTTTCAGTTTTAAATTTCTGAAGGCCAAAAGATGATGCTCTCTTCAGAAGTATGCAGCTTTTTCACTGAATCTAATCTATATAGTTCCTCTAAAGTCAAGTCTCTAAACTGCAGATCTCCTTCACTTTCGGAAGGGAAAGTACTGGGTATAGAATTTAGAGAGGAAAATACTTGGATTGGCGTATTTGAGGGTGGAGAGTGAAAAAAGCATAATATATTTACTCACAAAGGCATAAAATTCATCTTTGATGAGTGTTGCAAGTTATGCTGACAGCAAGTGTACCTAAATTATTAATTCAAAATCTCTGTCTGGTTGTTTCCTACTAAGACCTGAACTCTCAAAATCTCTAGACTGCTTTCACAAGCCAAATTACAAAAACCAAGTACGCTTCCCACTGAACTCGGAGAAAGGAACAAGAAAGATTACTAAAAGTATATTCATTTTTCTGTCCTCCTTTAAAAAGTTTTGTCAAAAGTTATCTGGCCTCCCATTTTACAAAATGCCAAGTGTTCAGTGCATCTTCTTTTGTTGCCTGCTAATAGAGCCCAGATGTCCGGGGCAGTGGGGGAAAGCCCTAGAAGATCCAGTGATGATCCGTTCAGAAGAACATGCAATGCTCCAGTCTAAACATGGCCATGAGCAGGTACTTATATACCACATTGTTTCCAATCCAAAGCTTTCTCCTATTTCTTTTGGACTGAGTCCTTATCATCCAATCGGACCACTCTGAGAAGTGTTTTTCTCCATGGCTCTCTGTTGAATATTCCGGGCCTGGGTCATTCCCCAAACCCTGTGGTGAGACAGTAATCACAGGGTGAAATGTTGTCTGATGAAGGATAGAACAGTTTCTTTCGGTAGATTCTCTGACTCTTCTTTTTTCTGAGAGTCCTGTACTTTGATACCATCATCCCATTTCCAGAAGAGACGACCAAAGTAACAAATGCTGCGTGCAAAAAAGACACAAAACTGTGTAAATATTTGGCTCAACTGATGAATACAATGCATTTATTTCATGGGTAGATTTATATCCATTCTTTCCAGCAGGTCAGAGTGTTATACACCACCATCCAATTTTTCCCAGCAATAATTATAAGCAACAGATTGGTAGATGGTGCAGTGGTTAAAAGCAGCATTGCAAGCTATTTCTGCTGACTGCCATCTGCCATTAGCCACAAATGGAAGAATTTAGATATCTTAGACCTTTTAAATTTCTGGATCTGGTTTTAAATTGGATGTATTTTCCCGGCTTTTAAATTTTGGCCCCATGACTTATATACATATTTTAAATTGTTTTAAATGATGCGTTTTTGTATTGTATTGTTTGTGACTGTTGCTTTTAGATGGCTGTGCACTGCCCTGGGTCCCTTTGGGGAGAAGGGCGGTATAAAAATATAAATAAATAAATAAATAAAACATCTCAGATGTGAGGTTTTTCATGAAACACAGAAGCTCCCTTTACTATTATGATAGGAGATTAAAAATTCATTAACCCATATATCTGTGATGTGATTTTGAAATTTATACTGAACACAAACCCTTTTTTGGGAACACCAAGTATTTACTTTTAATATTATTATATTTTATGTAGCACTACTTATGATTACATGCTTGTTTCTATGCCGGAACAAATAATCAATGATGATGCTCTGAGTTACCTCTCATATCAAATGCCAGATTTTGTAGTGCCATCATCAATGAAAGTCTTAATGCTGGTGGTCGTTTAAGACCCATCACTTCAGGCTGACAAAAGTGCAGGACTGAGCTGTCAAATTAACTTATATAATAAACTGGTTATGGAAGAATTGACCATTCAGTCTACTGGGAGAGTTTGAGCCATTGAAAAATCTTCAACATGAGTTATCTGTCCATAAAGTGTGACATGGGGAAATGGAGTAGTTATTAAAGAAGGAGGCTATCGAATTACTGTAGGAATATTGCATGGAACACATCCTGGAATAATTTGCATGGAAGCTTTGGAGGTTATATCTAGTGGCCAGGAATTGTCTTGAATATTGAAAAAAACTGACAGTCTCTAAATGGCGCCCGTAATCCATTGGGAAGAGACCAAGAAGCTTTGGGTGAAATTCCATATTGTCTTTGTGGAACCATTTCAAGAGAGAGGGGAAAATCCCTCACTCTGGTAGACTCTTATTCAAAACATCTGGAAATGGCTTTAGTGTAGTCTCAAACATCTACCACAATAATAGCAGCATTGCAGCAATTATTTGCAACTCAAGGATTGCTGGACACTATAATCTGTGACAGTGGAGATGAATTTACATCAAAGGAGTTTAAAGATTTTATAGATAGTAATCATACCATATACATCACTGCTTCATCCCATCATCTACAAGGATAGTGCAAACAACTGAGGATTTACTAAAGGGTTTGTTGCAAGAAAGTAGCCCACATGTCTGGCTAGGTTCCTATGTTACTCTTTTGCTCAACAACTGGAGTCAGTGTTGCCGCATTGTTTATGGGATCATGGCTATAAACCTATTTTGACAATCCCCAGTCAAATTTTAGTTTACAAAACAAGCAGGAATTTGTCCTGGATATTGATGCAGTAGCTGTAGTAGAACAATGGAATGCTTTTGAGGGACAAGAAAAAGAGACACTACCAAGACAAAAAGGTCAGATAAAAGAAATATGAGTCTGGGATAAACCTGCAACCTGAATTAATGTCTCTGACAAGGGTCTTCCTAGTTCCCCTTTTAAAAAAAGCATGAAGGAAGAAGTGCATTCAGATTCTGTTACTATTGTTGTTCATTTGCAAAGTCATGTCCAACTCTTTTCAACCCCATGGCTAGGCCACTTTGTCCTTCACAGCCTCCCACAATCTTCCCAAATGCATGCCTTTTGCAGGGATAGGAGAATTAGCTGCCGCTGACCCACTGCCAACCACCAGGGGGCGGGAGTCCCACTGCTGGCCGACTAGCCGCTGATCATTTCAGTGCCAGGAAGTCTCCATGGGCTATCTCGGTGCCATGGGGATGACCTAGAGGGTGGGCACGACAAATCGGGGTAGATTCTTTAGAGTCACCCAATTTGCTTTAATAAATGCAGGAAGGACCATCAGAGTTTGTTTAATTCCACAACGGGGCCTCGGAACAGCCAGAAAACGTTCAGCGGGGGAGAAGGATGGGTGGAAAAAGAGATGCTGTGCTTTTCAAGAATAAAGTCTGGGGGATGCCAGCTGGGGAACATGGGACTGAGGGTTGCCCCCAAAGCGGAAAAGCTGCCAGACACTGGAACCCCTTGTGTTGCCCCTTCCATGTCTGCTTTGTTCACCTTTCTTTTCAACCTTAAAAGCTGGGGGACCTCACCAGCAGCCCTGTCAGCCTTCCCCACACACACCGCCTTCTGCCCCCAAAGTAACACAAAATGAAAGGGAGCTGAGCCGAGGAGAGAGACCCAGTCTTAGCACAGTGGCAGCACCCTTTCTGCTCTGTGCAGCTGCTGAATTGGGGCACCCCCTCCCCTTAAAGAAAGCCACCTGCCCATGCTTGTGCTGCCCCTGGAGGCTCGGGATGGTCGCTCTGCCTCCATCCACCCCTGCTGCTACCTCCTGACTCACCTTGCCGCTCTGCCACTTCGAGTGGAGCGAAGACTCTGTTGCTTCACCACTGCCTCTCTGCCCCGGCAGCCTGGACTGGAGCATGGCTATCCTGCCCAGGACTGCCCTAAGGATGATGCACTCAGTGCCTGTGCAAAATTACCCCCGCACCGGATTCCCCCTGGAAGGTACATGGGAAAAGATTGGGGAGAAGCTGAATGCATGCTTGGGGAAGCACTCCAAAGAATAGCCATCATGCCCTTCCTCAAGTATCTACCTCCCAAGAGGCCACATTTGGTGAGGGAGGGGCGCTGCATCCTTCCCTCTCCACTTCCCAGGAAAGAAAACTTCAGGGACTTGCCAAGAAAGTTAGCGCGTCCTTCAGGAACCCAGGGACACGACTTCGGTGAGAGACAGTGGACTTGTTTCAGACTGGGAGAGAACGGGGTCTTTTCAGCCAGAGGCTGAGGATGAGGGCAGGGGGCACAGCTTTGGACATTGAATACCGTCCCAAAGCACATTTATATAAATACAAGCAGAGCCACTGGGTAGAAAAGGCAAAAAAACCTTCACAGTCTGAGGACAGAGAAGAGTTTGGTTGCTGCTTATCCACAACGAGAATGACCCGCGGAGACTTCCTGGCACTGAAATGGCCAGTGGCTAGTCAGCTGGCAGCGGGACTCCCACTCCCTGGTGGTCGGTAGCAGGTCAGGGGCACGGAATTGGAGTAGACCCGTCTGTTGCATCAGTGACACCCTCCAGCCATCTCATTCTCTGCCGTCCCCTTCTCCTTTGGCCTCCCATCCTTCCTAGCATCATAACGTTTTCTAATGAGCCCTCTCTTCTCATTAGGTGGCCAACATATCTGAGTCTCAGCTTTATCCTTTGTCCTTCTAATGAACAGTCAGGATAGATTTCTTCCAGGACTTACTGATTTGATTACCTTGCAGTCCAAGGGACTCTCAAGCATCAAAATTAAAATAAAAGTAATTTTGGCTTCAATAAGTTTCGCTTCCTAGTCTGGTCTATTTTGAAGGATTGACAAATTCCAACATTTTGCTTATTTGTGTGAACTGAACAGGTCTTTGCAAAGAGATATTGGTTCAGAGTTAAATGAATTTCCTATCATAAAGTTGACGGGACCAGTGTCATATAGGGTTCAGTGTACAGGCAACCAGAGGAACTGTGAACTTAAAGAAGTTAGTTAAAATAAATGTGGAAAGAGTCAATCAAATAAGAAGAAACAAATGAAAGCAAACCGGATGTCAGAGCAAGTGGTGGAAACTGCCAAAAACCAAAAGAGAAGTCAAAACTAAATACAAAAACATCAGGAACAACTTAATGAAAAATTTCAGAGTACTATTAGAAGAGATAACAAACAATATTGCAGCAATAAATGTCAAGACATTGAAGTTGGAAGCAGGCACGGAAAGACAAAGAACCTCTTTCAAAGATCTCTGAACTCAAAAAGAGGTTCCAACTTCAAGCTAATATTCTAAAGGATACCAAAGGACAAATAGTAACCGATTCAAAGGATTACAGAATAAGAGTTGGACAGAACCTTGGAAGTCAGTCAATTCAACTCCCTTCCCCACCAATCAAGCAGGAGACCATATACTATTGCAGACAAATGGCTTTCCAATGTCTTCTTACAAACCTTTACTGATGGAACACACACACAAATTCTGAAAGCAATTCATTTCACTAGATTACTCTCACTGGAAGGTAGAAGAATGTACTGAAACACTATAGAGATGTTAATATACAGTACAAGATATTTCAGGAGATATTCCTTACTTACAAGAACCTTTAATGCTTAGGAGAATGAAGTTAGATCAGCCCTCCAGGCATTACCAAGTTAGAAGGCTACAGGAACAGCTGGAATACCCACTGAAATACGGCAAGAAAAAGAAGAAAAACCAAAGTTCTAACCAAGAACCATGAGCAAATCTGAAGAAAGATACAATGCCGAACCGAATGGATTCCAACAACAGTGACTTAACAGATTGAGTAAATGTATGTAAGGATATGGTACAATGCCTTTATTTTCATGTGCTAGCAAAATAATGCTTAAGATTATCCAATGCAGATCAGATCCTTACATAGAAAAAAGAGATGACAAATCTTTAATCTGGCTATAGAAATGGCCAAGGAACACAAGCTATTATTGCTGGTACATGCTGGATGATTGATAAAGACAAAATAATGTCAAAAAGAAGTGACTATTTGCTCAATAAATCAGAGAAAGTTTTTTGATTGTGTCAAGCTACAGAATGTGCTAGAACATTTCATTGTCTTCATACAAAGCTAGTTGGGACACCACCATTCAGACAGAACATGACAAAACACTCTGCATCTAACTGGCAAAGGAGTGAAGCAGAGGTGTATGTGCTCTCCTTCCTTATCTAAAGATATAAACGTCAAAAACGACTCACTCACTCACTGTCTGATTGATCACGATATTTCAAAAACCATTAAAGCTACACTAATCACATTTACTACATACCTTTGTCTTCGCATCTACACGCACACTAAGAAACGACTTCCAAAAATATTAACTAGAGTTATTTAGGATTTATTGCCAAACATGGACAAAGAACTGACTGCAGAGGCTCTGAGATTGGCAGAGTTTCTCTCTGCCTCCGAAGGGACTGTACAGGCGCTAAGTTCACTCAGAGACTCCAGCTGATCGGCAGAGTTCCTCTCAGCCTGCAAAGCCTCCACTGGGTGGGGGAGGCCGCCCGAGGCCTCTGCTTCTCTATGCCGGCAGCATGGTTGGGAAAGGCCAAAGCGAGCTCCGCCAGGAGAAACCTCCACTGGGTGGGGGAGTTGCCCGAGGCCTCTGCTTCTCCATGCTAGTGGCATGGGTGGGAGTGGCCGAAACGAGCACCGACGAGAGAAGCATCCACTTCCAGCAGATCGCTCGCACTACTGGGTGGAGGCCTTTGGGAGGACCTGTTGGAGGATCGGATGCCCAGGCTGCTTGAGACCTTGCCTGCAATCCCAACTGCCTGCAGCAGTTCAAAAAATGCAACCCCCCCCTCAAGCAGAGCATGGGTATGGAGCCTATTATGCAGATACCAATGATAATTTATTAGACTTCTATCCTGTCCGACTCACGATTTCAGGAGGCTCACAATAATCAAATTACTGTACAATGAAATCAAGATAGAGCACAGGTAGAAATTTGCCTTTATTAAAAAATAAACATTATCATTGTCTGTATTCCCGCCTGAGAGACTGAAGTGGCCCTCCGCTTAAAAACTGCAACTCCCAAAAGGCAGGAAGGTTGTTGGTGTGAGGCATGTTGGGAAATGGAGGACAGGACCAAATTCTTTCAGCCGGCCTTGAACAGGCGATTATGGAAGCCAAGGAAGTGTGATTAAGCATGTTTCTGGAAAAAGGGCTGGATGCGGGTGGGATTCTTGGACGCTTTTTATACTGGAGGCAGGATTCGACAGGTAGGTTCTGGGTTTAACACAGATGGGATACTCCCTGTCAGAGCACCCCTGCCTTGTAACCAGTGTTGGTTACAAACAGGTTCCTTGGGTACAAGGATGGTGTGCAGAAACAGAAGTGTCTGTACCAGAAAGTGGCAGCAAAAGCACAAGCGCAGACTGCAGTGAGATGCAAAAACCTTTTTACTCAAAACAGTCATAGTCCAGAAACAAAGTCAACAGTCCAGGTCAAAATACCACAGTCAAGCAGTCCCTCTACTAACCAGATTAGTCAGTTGTTTATCCAGTATATTCGCCAACAAAGTTGGCCAGGAAAAGCAGCAAGTCAGGAACTATTCTCAGAGACGTATACCACACAGCAGGATCACAAAGGCAAGAGAGAATGATTTAGGCCCTGCTGGTTATATGCTCTGGGCCCTGAGATAATTAAGATAGTTGTGGCTCAGCTTGCTTCAGCTGGCCATGCAATTTGTAAACCAACCTGTGGAGTTACTTAAAGGGATCACCACCCGTATAACCCTAACATGCAGTTTGTTTGTGATTGTTTTCTAAAACCATCTACAGTGATTAAGCTCCCTGAGTATAAGTATTGCTATTAGCTGGGGGGAGGGGGGAGGGAAATCACCTATTTGTCAGAAATGATTTTGCATGTGCTATCTTGACCTACCTTCAGTTTAAAAAGCCTGCTGTGCTAGAATAAATTAGCTAATAAAAGCCAGACAAATAAAACTCTTCAAATGAACAAGACAAGGAGTCTGTATGAAGTTTTGAAAGACCATAAATTCAAATGTTCTTCCTTAGAGATCCAACCAATTAGGGAAATATCATCTTTAAAAAGAGTAAAATTTCAACAAGGTTTCTATTGGTCAAGATCTGAATTCAGGATATTTGTGAATAGCTGATGATCCAGCTTAAGATTTAGGATCTAATAACTCAGTCAAAGCTGAGAATATCATCATAAGAAGGGTGAAAAATCTGCATGTTATTATCAATATGAAAAACCAAATAGGCAAGGGTACTGATCTTTAGAATCCTTTGCTGCTGGAAGAGTTTACTGCAATAGTCAAAATTGAGCAAGTCACTTAATTTTACATCAAAGTTTAAAGAGAAATGGGAGAAAAGCTATTAATGCCTGACAGATACTGAGAGTGGCTAAAATGACTATAGCAATGCTTGGGAATAAGAAGAGGATCTGTGTGTTTCTACAAAGCCTAAAGAAAAAAATTAATGGAGTTAAATTTATGACAAATGAATGGGAAGGAGGGAGAGAGGAAGGAAGGAGGAGATGAGGGAGGGAGAGAGGGAGAGAGGGAGAGAGGGAGGGAGGAAGGGAGGAAGAGAGAAAAGAAGGAAGGAAGGAAGGAAGGAAGGAAGGAAGGAAGGAAGGAAGGAAGGAAGGAAGGA
>JANHFO010003142.1:35886-58462 GCA_032468095.1 Pareas carinatus | reverse complement strand
GAGCCCCATGTAGAGAGCATTGCAGTAGTCCAGACGGGAAGTGACGAGAGCCTGAGTGACTGTTCGTAGGGAGTCCCAATCCAGAAAGGGGCGCAACTGTCGAATCAAGTGGACCTGATAGAAGGCCCCCCCTGGCGACGGCTGCCACATGATGTTCCATAGACAGCCGTACATCCAGGAGGACCCGTAAATTGCGCGCCCTCTATGTGGGGGCCAATGTTTCGCCCCCGATGACCAGCGATGGTTCAAGCTGGCCATAGCTAGAATGATATATAAAATATTTTGCCTGAAAATAAAACTGCGGTTTCATAAGGTTACGGAAACAGTACATGACCAGCTAGTAAATTTCTAACAAGACACCCCAGTTTTGGAGGTGCTTAGCCTTAAAGTATTGTGAAGTAACTTGAAACTGCAGTTAACAAATGGATATCAAATGATAAAATCAAATACATCTATGATCAGGGAAAATGTATTGTATATATACGAAGTACAAGAAACCATTATTTGTAAGTAATGTATGTACTACTGACCCTTCTTGCTTTCCTTTCATGAAATTAATGAAATCAATTTTTTTGCATTCGGTAAATTGTATAGCGAATTGAAAAACAATAAAAATAAAATAAAATGAGAAACTAAAGTGAGAATGAAATATTTACTATGCTATCCTTCCGTCCATCTATCCAGTTACCCATTTAGATGTGTGTGTTTTTCAATATTCTTTTAAATAAAAAAAATGGGAAGCTGCAATGCTACAAAGATAAGGATCATGTTTCTTGGAAAAAGAGAATCTGAATCTGCAAATAAAAAGGGGAGTAGCTACAGCTCATTGCTATCAAATAATAGCAATTTTAGAAGAGCGCCCTCACCATGTTCTCAAAATTTCAAAAGTGCAAATATCAACTAAAAGATTTTCTGTCCCTCGCAGGGACACAAAAGTGGGTAGAATAACAAAGACTGATAGGGAAAAGATGAGAAAAGATGCAACTTAGTACCTAGTAAAATTGTTTAAACTATTTTGAGAAAATTGAAAACAAAATATTAAATTGTTACAAAAATTTACATGAGAGATTCAGAGAGAACCCCAAAGTTACAGTGTGAGAAAATGGAAGAAAGATAATACAGATAATCGGAGAAAGTTTCATCAGAAAGCTATGAATGAGAGAAGCATCTCTGAGAAATAAATCTGTATATCTCTAGCTGACGGTGGGGGGGGATATCCAGCCTTCCTTTATGGCACAAAAACTTGGCAGAGGAAAGTGAATGGTTGCGCATATTTCTTACAGAAAGCACTTTCAAATTTAAAGGAACTCCACAAGATCAAAGACTGTCATCTCAAAAGAACCTCAGGCAAGTAAATAAAAATAACATTTTTTTTCAAAAATACAATACAAAAAGATTGTGAAGGAAAATGATCACAGCTGACTGAAGGCTACAGAAACTCTACAAATTTAAGATCATAAAGGATTAGATTGGTTGCTGGAATGTTCACATCTTTGTTTCTTCCTTGACTGATAGAATTGTGTCGGGACTGAACACCTCTCAAGTACTGATCAGGGGAAGAGGTTTTTCTTAAAAAAAGTATCTCCCAATGAAATGACCAATTAAACTTACATAGGGAAAAACACAATCTCATATCCATTTCCAAAATGCAAAATGAACAAAACAATTTGCAAAATTTATATATGTGCAAGCTGTAAAACAACCTGTACTTCACAATCTTTTCTACAATCTCTCATGTGTCATCAGATGCAGAAAGTCATCTACGAGTACAAAAAAACCCGGCATTCAACATGGTTCTTTGATAAAAGGAAGAATTATTTAAAAGCATAGGAAAGAATTAAGAAAAGAGTCAAGAATTAAAATAAAAGGAAATCCCATTATAAGTTAGAAACAAAATATAAATGGAGTTTATTTTTAAATGATATAAAGAGAGTAACTAAAAAACAGCTGATGCAAATGCAAATAGCAAATGCAATAGGTGGTGAAATATATAACAAACTAGCATCTGGACCTGTAAACCAAAGAGATCTGCTACAGCTCATTTAAGAAATTAGAAATGAACAATAATTAACGCCCTCTTTACTTCTCTCTTAAAAGTCTGAGGACTTCAAATTCAGAACTCACTCCCTTTGAGCAGCAGGTGAGTCTGCAGGGCCCAGCACAGAAACAAACCCTTTTGCCTGGATTAATGAATTCATAATGCATGTCTCTGCTTTTGCTTATATGGCTTAAATATCCTTTATTTGCTATTTAAAGATAGTAAAAGCATCCAGAATTCCCAACCACTGCCAGAAGTGGTTTTCCATTCTTTAAATGCTAATAATTTCTACCTTGTAAAAGTTTTACCAGTTTCAATAAGAACCTAAGACTCATCATTCTTTGGAGAAGCTAAGGAAACGTTAGCATGATCATACTACTATTCGGAAGGTGCCCAAGAAAACTGTTATATAAATTAATCTAAATTACATCTAATGTGCAATGTTTGTGAGAAATAAATTACCCCAGTTGCCATGTGAATTCCGTTTCACATTTTTTTTCCTGTCATAAAAGGATGAAAGTTGACAAGAATCAGGATCAGATTCTAAAATATCTCATCAGGCCTTGTCAGACAAAACAAGTTTGGTCTACAAAGATGCAATGCCTTGGAAAGCATATTGGTCCAGAATTGTCTCATGGGTTTTTGTTTGCTTTCATTGTTTTTAGAAATTAGTACAAGCATTACAGAACAGAAAGGCAAATAAATAAACAAAAAGTTCTAATGTGACACTGCATCTAGCTTCCCCCTCATGGATGAATTGCTATTGTATTTGCAAATTCAATACTCACTGAAATGGTGCAACAGACTCTGGAGGCAGATCATACGTGGAATACTGTGTTGCCTTATTGTAGAAAAACTTTCTGTTACTGGTTTTGCTGAATCCCATCGTCCAGGGCTCTTTGAAGAACAACAAAAAGATGAAATAAAAAAACAATTGTTCCTTTTTACCATTTTCAGCAAAAGACTTAACATATAAACTACTGTATAACTAATGCAGCATAAGAACATCAGAATAGAATAATAGGTAATTTCTGTAGACAGCAACCACACAAAGATCACATAGAAGAAATCTGTAGGAACCATCCATGCACAGGACCAACTAGGATGCAATGTTTCTGTTGACAAAGAATTCTGTTGAACTACAGATAGTCCTTGACTTATGACGAGCCATTTTAAAACTGCTTGAAATTGCGACAGTCTTGGGAAGGCCATTGTAAATTATCATGCTGCTGCCTCACTACCCACACCACTACGTGATCACAATCTGGTTGCTTGGCAACTTATTCACTCTTTCAACCAACCAATTGCCAAACACTCCGCAATCATGTGATTGCCCTCTGCAATCTTCTCTGCCGGCTTCCTTTCTCAAATGGATATCTTATATATTTCACAATTACTATTTTAAAAAATAAAATAATTCCACTCAAAGAGAAAATAGTAGACAAAAAGATTTCAGTTCAACCATGGCAAGATTGGTTGTTAAGTTTCAGGTCCCCTGACCCCCAAGGACTCCTTATTTTTGGTCCTGGGTAGAATTGCTTGTATGCAAATAGAACAGGTGTACAATTGAAGCCTTCTCTTGTATTCATTCATGGATCAGGAGGTTCTAATCACAATTACTCATACTTTGGTCACCTTCCATTTGGACTACTGCAATGTGCTCTACATGGGATTGCCTTTGAAAGCCACCTAGAACAATTGGTCCAATGCAGCAATATAAGTAGTTATAGGTTTGGTATGCTCATATAACACAACTAGCCTGTGAGTTGCACCTTCTGTAAGCTTCCAAGATGCTCATTAATGCTCGTAATATCTTTCATAGCACAGAATCAGTTTACCTACAAGACTGCCTGTCTCCAGTTATCTCTGTCATTCCCAATAGAATGAACACCATGAGCGTGCTTTGGATCCCTTCTACAAACTATAAAACAAAGTTATGTGGAACGACTTGCCTCCAGAAGCTGTGGGTGCTTCAACACTGGAAGTTTTTAAGAAGAAATTGGACAACCATTTCTCTGAAACGGTATACGGTTTCCTGCCTGAGCAGGGGGTTGGACTAGAAGATCTCCAAGGCCCCTTCCAACTTTGTTATTCTGCTATCCATCAGAACCCAGCAGACATGCATTCTCCGTTGCAAAGCCTATCTTGGGGAACAACATTCCCCTTGAATTTCAGTGGCTCAATAAATTGGTGGCCTTATAAATCAAATCAAACCAATATTTTTAAAAAGAGACTTGAGATAAAATAATTGGAATGATTCAAAATATAAATAAAGTATGTTGTGAAGAACATCTTATACTGTATTTTACAAATTCATAAGAAACCCTGCTTTGAACTCAAGATTGTGTGGTAGTTTTGTGCTAGTTACTAATGATGGTTGGTAAGAAACACAAATAGCATATGAAGAAGCTAATTACAGCAATCTTCTTTCAGCATTTTACGGTTCCTTTCAGGAAAATATGCAGAAGAATCCAACAAGCTCTCCCTAGGCCCCTAACATTTTCAATGCATTTTCTACCACCTCAACTAGGAAGAAAAGGGTTTAAAACATAACAAGAGGTAAATCCGTGTTTGTTTTTTCTCATTCTGCAAAGCAAAAATAATAAAAAGTGCCCTTAATTTTCTCAACATCCTTCCTCCCACAAACACAAAAATGACACAGATTCCACTACAGCGCTCAAATTCCAGGCATTAGGCTTGACTATTATATTAGACATTGCATGACTAGAAATTGATTTACCGCTGACAGTCCGAACGATGTATAGTCCAAAAGGTACAAAATGCCTGTCATCACGGCCAGTGTAGGATAGCCGTGGCATTCCGCCTGAGCTCTTGATAATCTTCATTTCTAACCTAAATTACCAAACATATGAAGAGAAAGAAAAAGAGAGAGAATAAGAATGAGAAACAATCAGTATCTTTGCATAAACAGCCTGAATCACAGAAGCTGAGAGCCAATATGGCTTGGTAGAAGATATAAACAGGACTTGCATGAAGAGATCTAGTTTAGATTCTTGTTCAATATAAACTCAGTGCTGGCCAAATCAATACAATGCCTTAACTCTCTATCAGAAATAGTGACTTATCTCACACAGATGCTGTAAAGGTGAAGAAATCATAAGATGGTTGAGTCCACAATTTTTGAATGATGCTTGGTACCAATTTAAAAATTGGAGTCTTATCCCTAACTTTATGATGCACCTTCCAACCTCAACCTGAAGCCCTGAGATAAACATACTGCTGGCTGTGTAATCTAAAGCCTCAAGAACTGCACAGCCAATAGAAATCCCAACATACGTCCATAATTTGAAGTGTGAAGTTTGAGGAAATAACTTTCTCATCCATTTTCAGGGGTTAGTAAAACCTTGAGGCCATTACATTCATCAGAGGTTGGCAGAAACCCCGTAGAGGCTTTGAATGAGGGTATCGAGAGACTCAGAATATTATGTGTAATAAGCATAAAAACCGTGAGGGGAGCTAAGGTCAAATTCTTCCGTGAATTTCTGCCATAAAAGAAATTCATAGCTTACAAGAGATAAAGTGATGAGGAATATTGATGAATTATTTTTTAGCTCTAACTATGACTGCATACAGATCATACTGATTTTTTTTAAAAAAAACAAGCATTTCTTCAATAAGTAAGCATCTATCCTGCTCTTGTTTTAGGCAAAAACATCATCATCATATCACACTGTGGTTGTTTTTTTAACCCTACTGATTTTGTAACAAGGAATAAATGATTTACCTTCCAATATGCAATCTATACATTTTCTTTTTTCTATAAACTGATCAATCAGTGTTTTAATAATACTGTTTTCCCAAATAGTAACAGAATTCTGAGTTTTCAATCTACAAATTAAATTGTTTTAAAAAAAATTGTGAGGATTTACCTGAGAAAGATCTTTTCCATGTCCTCTAACCTGTACACTTCCTTCACTCTGTGGGGAAAAAAATCAGTAAGCTGGAAATGTAGTCTTCAAGGTCTACCTGTATCTAGACTTCCTATAATCCCCTTCAAGACAGAGCTGGAACTGTTGCTGACTATTTTTAATACCTTGCCCTTTAAGCATATAATGATCCCACAAAAAAGGGAGAAACTATAGCCTTAATGATTAAAGAAAAAAGATTGAAAAAGACTGACAAACAATATATAATATGCCACAAAGTGAATATACTTTTACTTTTCAAATATTTTTTCACTCTCAGGATCATTATAGAATTGAATCCATATATCTGAACATTTCTGGACTGCAACAACACCAATCCACTTGATAATTCCAGATACCAAAGTCTAACAATTCTGCTGAGCATGAAACGAAGTTAACCTTACCCTAAATTATTTCTAAATCTCACAAAAATGCAGAACTATTCCTGTAGAGAAAATGAAAACTAGCTTTTTGAAAGTTCGTTCCAGCAAGTGCTATACAGTATATATTAAATAAAAATCATAAACGGGCTTGCTTTTGCAGAGGAGGGTGTTCCTTTGAGTCAGTATGGAGTCCTGTATATGCCTTGACCCGTCCCTGTAGCGTCCTTGGCAACGCCCTCAGAAGTTGTTTGCCACTGCTACTCTCTGGGGCTGAGAGAGGGACTGGCCAAAGATCACGCAGCTGGCTTTGTGCCTAAGGCAGGACTAGAACTCGCTTGGTTTCTAGCCTGATGCTTTAACCACTACACCAAATATGCTTTATTAAAAAGGCTTTACTTCATATCATCTGCTTCTAATGTGTCTCTTAGGGATAAACAGGCTACTGCCCCCATCTAGCCTTCCATTATGCCATGGAATTTACACAGACTGTGCCTTCAGTCTTTTTTTCAGGAGTAAAAACATTTTATTTCAGACTTGAGAAAGTCCTTCAAAAGGGAACAAAGCTTTTTCAGAAGGCCAACCCCACCTGTACCCTTTGTCATTGTCCATGTCAAAACTATTCATGAAACTTCATCCACACAAGCTCAAAGCCAAGAATAATCCAAGAGGACTTGTTCACCTGATGGGGCTCATATCTGGGCGGCTAGGTTTAGAGACAGCTTTCACAAACTTTTCTGCCAACTGAATTCTGCAATCAAAAAGAGAGATTTATACGTGGTATGATATTAAAAACAACAACTAGCAGAACTTTATGAGAATTTTCTGCAGTATCTGCTGAGCAGATATTCCCAAAACAAACATTAAAAAATGATTGGATTTAATAATTCAGGCCTCTTTTGAGAAAGGTGATTTCTTCTTTTCCACAGGCATGTCTCCTTTGATAAAGTGGACAGAAAGAAAACACAAAGGTTTGCTTCTAATATTGATCTGAAGAACTGTCTTGAACAGTACAGAGGTAAAGTTAAAAGGAGCTCTGCTATCCCACAAAAATATTTATGCCAACGGTTTACCTAAACTCTACTTACCGTTGATTGAAATGCTGGTCTCTAACATCACTGCCATTCAGCACCAAAGCATCCAGGATGTGGATGGCATTGATTTTTCGCTGGGCTTTGCCCTAGAAAGAAAAGGAATTCAGAACATCTCAAAATGCTACTCCTTGCAAAGAATGCACGTATCTGCATATAGTGATGGTCCTGGTGAGTGACCAGTTTGTTTATTTATTACATTTATATGCCACTCATCTCACTTGTTCAAGAAACTATGGGAGGCTGAATCTAAAATGTAGTCTTTTTTAAGTTTGGACCAATATGCAGATTTTCAGACAGAGGGATAGAAAGACTTTAGTTCAGCTGAAAGATACTCAGAATAGATTGCAGTAAGTTGGGATCAGAAACTGAAGTCATTAAGTGAAACTGTAACAATGCTTAACCTCACTTCAGTTTTTGTTTTGTATTGTTTTGCTTTTTTTTTGCTTTACAGAATATACATAAATGCAAGGATTGGTCATAAAGTTATTTTTTCATCACTGTCATAACTGCAAACAGTTGCTATATGAGCCAGTTGCTAAGCGAAGTTGCATTCTATCCCACTGTTTATTTCAGTGAGTAAATAGCAGAATTTTTAATCAAAAAATGCCCCTATCAATTTATTCCCACTAACTTCTCTTTTTATGAACCTTGAGGTTGAAAGTAATTTTATCTCCTGGCTGGCTTTTATATATTCTTGGTTTTTTCCCCCCCTTTTACTGATGTTTTATTCTATGATGTGGCTTTGGATATGCAGACATGCTTGGAATCAAGGAAGTTATTTTTCTGAAAATCATCATGCTTGCAAAGCTGCTCTGTCTTGGAGGTATGCAATCTGAATCTGTTCAGCCTCCAGTCACGAGGTCAACACGTCAGTCACCTCACCTGTTTGAACCAGGGACAAGATATACAACTGAGTTTTTTCTCCAAGACTCCCTCTGCTTTTCAACTGTGCAATGCTTATTTTAGGGATTATACTATGGGCTTTATGTGTTTTTCTTACATCAAAATAGCGGAAAAAAACGTCACTTTTTGGCTATTATGGCCACAGTTAGTCTAATTCGGCTCTCGGCCAGAGCTTCTGAACCTCAGCAATTTTTAGATACTTAGACTTCAGCTCCCTTAGTTCCCAACCTACATGCTGGAATTGCAGTCTATGCATCTTAAAATTGCTGAGGTTGATAAACTCCTAGCCAAACGTAAGGAATCTTTATTCTGTCAAGGGCTAATCTCCTGAGGGACAATTTACTGGGAGTTGCACAGTGGTTATAAATGGGGTCAGCAGAGAAGAATGGTTAGGGACTCTGCCTTTGCTCTCTCTCATCTATCTTTTCATCCATCACACTCTTCAGGGAAGGAAACAGAGCAAAAACATTTTTGAAAGAAAAAGTCTGTAAAGGTCACTGACCTCTCCTTTCAACTCAGGAACAATTTCGACAGAAAGAAGTGTATCCCGTGGCAGTTCTATCTTCAAGTCTAGTTTGGTCCAGCGATCTGATGGGCGACCAAGCCAAGTGTATATCTGAGACTTCTGCATGTAAGCAAAAAAGAGGAGATAGCCAGATCAGAGATAGAAGCAAGTCCCTGAGGGAACCACAAGCTCTCAAACAGTTTGTAGTATAGCAGGTGAGAGAAATGTACATCCAAACTAGGATGATGTTTTACGGAGGATATCAAAGAGATGTTATTGAGAATAAACATATTCAGTTTACTTAACAAGCCTCTCAATCTATTCCCAAGATTATGAGACTTAGTTTCACATGGGAAATATTAATTAATATAGCCAAAAGTTGATCAAATAAGCAGATATATTTCATCAGTTTATAAACAAAGTTTTCATTTATTTTCAAAATGACAAAGAGAATCCACCAATCAAACTATCACCTTGGTAACTTTTTATTTTGTTTGTTTTGAGTGTCTTCGAGTCAATGTTGACTCCTGGCAACCGCCTGGACAACCGAAAAGAAAAATATACTAAATCTAAACAAAGTCCATGTTACTTAAAATATATCATTTTCCCCTACTGATATTAACCAATATATTTAACTATCACATACCCCGAGTGACAAAAGAAACTTCTGCTCACTTCCTGATACCATGCATCTGTAATCCAGCACTGGTCGAATTTTGTCCAAAGTTTTTGAGTTGAGAGGAGTTGGTTTATAACTAAAGACCTCTACATTAGTACCCTAAGGCAAAATTGAAAGAGACAGAAAGAGAGAGAATTTCACAATTTTTTTTCAAATTTGGTGACCAAAGATCCAGTCTGTAACTTTCATCAACCATTAATACTGAGCAAACTAACCAAACATAATAAGACTACCTGAAAGAGACTGAGGAAAGTAAAAGGCTTACGACCAGCATTAAAATGTTACTATGCTTTATGTACGAAGATATAGCACAATGTGCTATATTCAGAGTCTATCAGCACAATAAATGCATATCAGCCTACCTAACATAGCATAAAATGACTTCCATCATACTTGTTCCTTCTATATATCCCTTTTCTTATAGTTTTAGAAAAGGTTCAATCAATTGCATCTAACCACAGTGTCGAAGGCAAAGCCTTTCAAGCAGCAGCTTTATTATTAACCAAAGAGCAGCTGATATGAAGTCTTGCCAGGCTATTTTTTTAATCTTTGTTTTCTATGGTGGCACCTTACATGGCATGAACATCATCTGGATCTCTCAACACAGAAAATGGGGCAGGGATTCTCACCTGAGTTAGTTCATAGAATTTGGACAAGGGATCAGAAGAGGACGGAGCAACTCGGGCTTGGTCTGGAATCTAGAAATATGAAAAATCGTGTTCGTTTAAAATTATAAATTACCTACATTTCCCTGATTTTTATATTTTGTAAGTAAAACAGCATGGCATTTTACTATTAAAAATCAGATAATTTTATTCTTGTAGATACTATTGTTGAATCAAAATATTATATATTACATTATTATATAACATATATAACACACACATATTTCTCTCAATTCTCCTTCCTCACAAAGAACACAAAGAATCCCACACAAAGAACAGTGAGAATTTTCTGTTATAATAAGCTACCCATGTAGCCTTTGTTCTACAAATCATTCAAAATAATTTGGCATGAATTAAACGTGAATGAGTTTGTGAATGTGAATGAGAGTTCCTGTTCAAATCAGTAAAATACTCTTCATGCAATACATTATTAGCCTATAAAACACGCTACATTTTTTAAAAAAACCAAATCCAAAATCCATGCAGGGAAACCAACCTGCAATGAAACTATCAGTATCCTTCAACTATCAGCAGTAAACTACATTATCTACTCTGTAATTTTAATGAATATTTTTTATATTTGAAAAAAATACCTCTATGTAAAAGATTTGAAACCTAAAATATATCAGAGATCTTTGCAAATTCTCAGCTACTAATCTCGATTTGGAGCTGTCATAACAATATCAAGGTTTGGGTTTTTTTACTTTGGGATAATTAGTCAAGAAAACACTGTATCATGATTCCCTGTTTACATTTTTTTATAGCTCAATATGTTTTTATCAGGTGAAAAAACTGTTGCCATAATACCTGCATCATTCAGGATGCCAAAATATTTGTTGTGATTATAATAATGGGGTAATTTATGGCAATTGTATTCTTAATTCATTTCTCCTAAAAGCAAGGGATATAGATTCCAACTCGATCCTTCATGCTTCTAGTCAACTGGGCCAGCCAGCAGTTTTTCTTCCTCAATAAAGAATGCAGACAATTCATCCCAAGCTCCAGAAGCAAGAAATGGCAATTTCCACATTCTGTGCTTTTTATAAACAGAACTGGGTCTCTCTTGCTCTCACAGAGACTAGCAGAACAAGCTACCATCTGAGGAAGAAGCACGATAATCAATTCAGAGACGAAATTCTATCGTTTTAACTTTCCAAGTTTTCTCTGTAATGTTGGGAGTGAAAAGATGAGTACGTGGCAAAAGGATGAGACTTCAACCTGTAAAATAGTAAGATCCAGCTGTGTTTCAGACTTATTAAGGATGATTGTGTCAGCTGGATCAAGATGACAATATTAAGTAGTTTAAGCAAATCATAAATAATACCAGATCACGTCAATTTGCACCTGAATTGCTATTAAAAACCGACATCATCTGGTTGTGAAGAGTCATTCTGAGTATACCTCTTGAACTCCTAAAGGCAAAAGAATCCTTTCTGATAGAGAAAATATGATGTTCTTATTTGGAGTGCAGAAGCCTAGTTCTTACATTAAGAAAGTTGAAAACCACAAAATATGGTGGCTGTAGCATTTTGCTTCTTTGTCTTACTCACCCCCCAAAGTCGGAGGCATTCCTTTCGGATATCAGCCTGACGTGGTTCATTCAAAGTCCTAAAAGAATATATAAGTGTCTGTATCTTCCACCAAAAAGATATTTCAGGTTCTTTTTATCCCATCTACTCACTGATGATAAGTTATTACCATCCATTCATCTAGTCACTGAGTCACATTGCTTGAGATGGGTGACTTTATGAATAATAGATAATGCACAAAGAAAAGTACAGATAATCCTTAACTGCCATCTGCCATTAGCCATCAAGTTCAGCAGTCTGAGTCCCACTAGCTCAAGGTTGACTCATCCTTCCATCTTTCCGAGGTCGGTAAAATAAGGACCCAGATTGTTGAGGGCAATATGCTGATTGTGTAAACTGCTTAGAAAGTGCTGTAAAGCACTGTTAAGCGGTATATAAGTCTAAATAATAAATAAATAAACTTACAACTGGTTGCTTAGCAACCATTTAAAGTTAGAACAAACTTACCTTCCAATAGTCATTCCCCTCCCCAATGGTTACATGTCTGAATTTCCAAAACATGGCTACACAGCCACATTTTACACGATCATGACTTATGCCCATGATGGGAAGACTCCAGTATGGTCGTAAGTTGAGTACTACCTGTGGTTTTCGAAACCCAATTTGCATCCCATATAAACTTGTTTCCCTATGTGGCATTCTTGCCTTTGAAAAAACTCAACCCATAGTAAATCAAATAAGAAAAAGCTGACCTACCATATTACAGATCTTGGCCATAAAAAACATTGCTTTTATTGAAGGAAAATCTATGGGGCAAATTTAGTGACAATACCCTAGGTGGGGCCCAGTGACTTGAAAGACAATAAAATCCTACTAATTTACTCGAAATCAGTCCCACTGTAATCCTACCATGACTAAATTTGTACCTTACCACTACAAATGAAGATTATATTCATGAGACTAACTATGCATCTCAAATAATTCACACATTAATTTCCAGTAAAATCCTTAACTATACTTTTGTAGAACACTTCAAAAATATCAAATCTACTTACGTGTCTTGAACAAAGGAACGAATTTTATCCAGGGCTTTAATCTGAACAGCACAGATGCTGCAAAAGAAAAGAGGTCTATTCTAGAGCATTCAGAACTTGCTAAATGAAGGTCTTATGAGTCAAAATATGGATGAAAAATAAGAACAAAAATAAAACATGTGTATTTTTACCACATTATAACAAATCACATCACACTGATACTGTTGGATATTGAGGAGCATTTCATTTGCACTTTCTGCTCATGACAGTATTTTTCATTGAGTGAAATAAAAGAAAACCAAAAATTAAAATTAGCTAGGTTTCTAATGATTACTAGATATCTTATCTATCATATTACTGCACAACAAAGATGTATACGCCATTAAAGATCTGAAATCAGTGCTTCAGGCAACAAAATAGCAGTACCCCTCTGTTATTCATTAAAGCAGAACCTATCTTTAGGGTGTCATAGAAGCATGAAAGACTTGGCTGCTTTAACACTGAAGACTAGAAAAACAGAGTGTCTATCGTTATGAGTACAGAGAAGTATTTGAAGCATTTATTTCAAATCATTTTCAAGTGTGCACTAACTCGCCAGGCGCAATCAGCCTCTCAAAACCTTAGGACAGGAGGTAAGTAGGTAAGGAATTAGATATAAAATAAGGAATTCTATTTCATACCTTGCCTTTTGCCAAACATACACAATGATTTAGCTTGTTCGGTTTAAGGAAAAAATAATGAGTTTGGAAAAGAATTATCTTGCCTATGATATCAGAGTGCAAGACTAAAATTGGAGAAAATGCTGCAGTTAAGGATGAAAAAAATAGAAGGGCATGGAAGATTGTGTAATTCAAAAGTAACTTACTTTATCTTTCCTCACTATGTTTTAAAATTCAAATATAGCAGGCTTTTTCATATCATATTTATTCTAACTTTCTTTCATTTCATTATTTATTTTTCTCCTCTATGCATTTCAGAATTTTAACAATAAACACATAGATGAAAAAAGAAAAAATGTATTCTATAAAGTACGTTCTTATGCAAACTATCAAATTTACAGAGCTACTCAGTGAAGTAACTGATAATTTTCAGATAGTAAAAGTATCTTGGTAAAATCACTAGCAAAAAGAATACCACTATCCAAAAGCAAATCTTTTATTTTTTCCCCACAGATACTAGGGTTTTTTTCCCTCAATGTATTAACTTACTTTTTATTTGAGCGGATCATGTAGTCATAGAAATCATGATCACCTCTGATTACTTCCAAGGGAACAACAAGTTTAACATCTTGTTCAGAGTTGCGTAGTTGGTTCATTTTGATGTTCACTGTGAAAAGATAGTCTCTCACTTCTTCAATTCCAGCTTTTAAGCCGCGGCATATCACATACCTGTAGAGGCACGAAAGACTTTTTTGCTTGTTTTTTGTGGGTTTGAGTTTTCTACACAATGACTGACAAATTAGTTTTGCTAGATTACAAGGTAAACTCATGCATATGCTCTTCTGAAGAAACAATAGATCATGCTATTAGAAAAGTAAAGTATTTCCTCTAGTTGAGAGAATTTTTAAAGAACAATGGGTCCAGAATCATCTAATGCTTGTCTTATTTTCTCTGACATTGCTATTTTCCAAAACTATCTGCAAGCGTCAGAAAAGAAACTGAATGAACTAACAGTGGACTCTTATTAATTGTAGATTATGATAACTTTGTCCTAATTATACTTTAATTTGCCACCAAATGTGAAACTATCGTAGCTGATTCAAGCACTTCCTAAATGATTACTAATACATGTCATGATAAAAAAGCAAAAAGAAAAATCAAGCATAGTTAGGTGGCAAATAAAATTTAAAAAATTCTTATCCAGTGGCTCTTGCCTCCCCACTAATTATTTTCTAGGTTTTTCTTTTTTTCTCTGAATCCAAAAATGGAACACAGCCAAACCAATCATAAAAATGTGCCAAGATTGCTGCTACATCAAATCTTTTATCACTGTATCCTCATTCAAGTAGATTAATTGCCCGCCCGTTTCTCTGTCTCACCTTTCTGAATTGGCAGGACGGCTTGTCACAGGTTTGAAGATTGACACACGTTCAAAGCAACAATACAACAAATATACAAGACCAACACTGAATGGTGTGAATAAGTCAAAGATTTTGCAGGCAAAGTGACCTCCTGGAGAGAGAAAAAATCAATAAAAAGGGAAAAACACAGATTATTTCATATTCCATCTTTCCATCAAGAAATTGAGTTTATTTTTCTGAAACCTAAATGAACCCAAGACAGGCTGTAGCTCCCTGATGAGTTTGTGCTCATCAAAGAACTGAATGTATGTTTTCTCATTCTGGCCCAGGCTTTATTTGATATTCATCTGCTACATAATTTATCATAACAATCAAGCCTTACCCACAGACATCTTGAAAAACTAAATTGTGAAGATCTTGAGGAGCTGGTGGTAGTTTCGGTCTTAATAGCCTTTGCACAAATCCATCTTGTGCAAATTGTACCCTTTATTGTTTCATGTAGCCCTGCTGTTCAGGCATATTCTAGTTAGCTCTAATTTGGACTACTGCAATGTATCTACATGGGGCTACCCTTGGACACATTCAGAAGCTGTAAGTTGTCCAGAATATAGTGGCAGAAGTAGTTATGGACATACCACAATACAGCCATTAATACTATTACTATAAAGACCTCTATTATTCTGCTACAAGATATATCTAAATACATTTTAGAAGCAGTAATTCACAATGACAAAGAATTAAAAAATTAAAATACAAACAGCCCAACCTGGAGAACCTTATCACTTACAGTATAAAGCCTGCACAAATATTTTCAAGGGAAATTCTGCATAAATAGGGAAAGGCAAAACAGACTGGAGAATATCTAACACCAAAATCACAGAGGAGGGATAATATGTAGAGGTAAGCCAAAATGGGACAGCACCTGTCCGTATAACAGAAAGTCCTGTGAGGAACTGACAAAGTGTCAGCTGCTTGCTTAAGATCTCTTGGATGTTTTCCTGCCCTTCTACTGAGAAGCCCTGAAACACAGAAAGTTAAATGCATAATTGTTTAATATCACCATCTATATAATGAAAAAATAACGGCTCTTTGGGGGTTTTTAGCGCTATCTTCCAGCCAATCCACCATTTATTTATTTATTTATTTATTTTCGTATTTGTATACCGCCCTTCTTCCCGAAGAGACCCAGGGCGATGCACAGCCATATAAAATAAACACAAATTCGACAATAACAAACAACAAAAGACACAATTAAAACAATTTAAAATACAAAAAATATAAGGCTGATTTAAAATATGAAATGTTAAGACCAATTTAAAAATTGGTTCCAGTATTCCAGTAAAGCAACTTAAAAGGTGAAACTAATATAGGAGAGAGACTCATTATATGCAAAGCGATATAGTTCAAGCCTTGATTTGTCATAATTTTGATGATTATGGCTTACAGCTCACGAAAACCCCAAATTCACAATCTCAGAAAATTCGAATATTACATGAAATCAATAAAACAAAGATTGTACATAGAACAATATCGGACCTCTGGAACGTATAAGCATGAGGCCCCTTTTGCAGCAATGACTGCCTCAATGCGGCGTGGCATGAATGCTATCAGCCTGTGGCACTGCGGAGGTGTTATGGGAGACCAGAATGCTTCAATAGCAGCCTTCAGATCTCCTGCATTGCTCGGTCTCATGTCTCTCATCTTTCTCTTGGCAATGCCCCATAGATTCTTTATGGAGTTCAGGTCAGGCGAGTTTGCTGGCCAATCAAGCACAGTAATTCCACATTCATTGAACCAGGTTTTGGTACTTTTGGCAGCGTGGGCAGGTGCCAGGGCCTGCTGGAAAACGTACTCAGCATCCCCATAAAGCTCGTCTGCGGAAGGAAGCATGAAATGCTCCAAAATCTCCTGGTAGATGGCTGCGTTGACCCTGGACTTAATGAAGATCAGTGGACCAATACCAGGAGATGTCATGACTCCCCAAATAAACACAGACTGTGGAAACTTCACACTAGACATCAAGCATCTTGCAGTGCTATCCATTCTTCCTCCAGACTCTGGGTCCTTGGTTTCCAAATGAGAAGCAAAAGTTGCTCTCATCAGAAAAGAGGAGTTTGGACCACTGAGCAAAAGACCAGTTCTTTTTTTCTTTAGCCTAGGTAAGACGCTTCTGATGTTGTTTGTTATTCAGGAGCAGCTTGACAAGGGGAATACAACATTTGAAGCCCATGTCCAGGATCTGTCTGTGTGTGGTGGCTCTTGATGCACTGACTCCAGTCTCAGTCCACTTGTGAAAGTCTCCAACACTTTTGAATGGTCTTTTCCTGACAATCCTCTCCAGGCTGTGGTCATCCCTGCTGCTTGTGCACCTTTTTCTTCCACACTTTCCCTCCCACATAACTTTCTATTAATGTGCTTTTTAACACAGCACTTTGGGAACATCCAACTTCTTTTGCAATTACCTTATGGAGGGTATCAATGATGGTTTTCTGCACAACTGTCAGGTCAACAGTCTTTCCCATGATTATGATTCTTACTGAACCAGGCTGAGAGACCATTTAAAGGCTCAGGAACCCTTTGCAGGTGTTATGGCTTAATTAGTTGATTATAGTGGGGCACTTTGAACCTAGAATATTGAACCTTTTCACAATATTCTAATTTTGTGATATTGTGAATTTGGGATTTTCATGAGCTGTAAGCCATAATTATCAAGATTATGACAAATCAAGGCTTGAACTATCTCGCTTTGCATGTAATGAGTCTATCTCATATATTAGTTTCATCTTTTAAGTTGCATTACTGGAGTAAATGAACTTTTGCACGATATTCTGATTTTTAGAATTTCATCTGTACAATGACAACAATAAAAATTCTACATCTATCTACTAGGTTAATAGAGAATGAGTCCATTCTCTCATTTATGTGATTAGCAATATACTTCAAGTCATATCCTTTTGTAGTTATGCTGCTCCTAATCCTCATAATAATCAAAAGGGTTACATATTATCTTATTTCTTTCTTTTACATCAGCATTTTCAAAAACTGAAATTTAATACATAGAATTTAGTATCATCCTCATTAAATAACAATGAAGTTGTAGGAGATACTCAGAATCCTGCAGCTCTAATATTTCAAATATCCTTGCTTTGGGCTAAGTTCTAAATTTATTTCATTAAATTTATTGTAGAATTTATACTTCTAATGTGTTTCTTGTCTCAAAGTGATGTGAAATTGCACCACCACTTTTAACCAATGGTGGATAAAAGAATCTCTAGGGCTACACACAATAAAAGTAGCCACTGGCTGTCAACTCTGATGTACTGGATTATACCTGTTGTGGTTAGCGGTAAAATTAGTGGGAATTTTAATAAAATTGTATAATAAAATTGTATAATAAAATACTGAAATTTTCAGGCTGCAAGAAACCATATTACAATTTATCACACCACACTCCCATTCCAGTTCAGAAAGTGTTTTACTTGAAATCAATGCATTCAAAGTAAAAATGTACAAGCTATTGTTCATGTGAGACCAATAAAGATGCACCCAATTTGCTCTATCTTCTTCACTTACCAATCCAATTCTTTCTTGCTTTGAAGCTAAACTCTGAATATACGTTTTAATTGGTTAAACCTATTCTAACCTTAGAGTCCCTGATTATTTTAGCAGGAATAGGATTGCTCAGTGTGTGGGTGTATTTCTACCACTGAATATGTTCATATTTTGAGTATTTGGGGAACAGACTCCAAATTTCATTCTACACTGAGTATTTATTTTCAGTTGTTGATAGTCAAACTCTATTTTATTGGAAACATTAACAAAGAAAGAAACAACATTTCTCAAGCATCCTATTCTCATAAAATGTGCTGTTTCTTTAACAAATTAGCAAGATATATTAGAAACCTACTTTAAAAATATCAGAAAAACAACAATACTATGACTCAACTAGTAACATATTTTTAAAAGGCAGAAATATTTTAGACCTGCTGCATATTTAAACTAAGATTTTGTTTGGATTATTTGGAATCATTTACTTGCCGTTGAAAGAGTGGTTTTTCTAATAGTCTGCAATAACAAAATTAATCCTCAAAAAGTTCATTCAGTGGTAAACTTTTACTTAAGTAGACAGTATCAGATTGAAACAAAATCTAAATATGTAATATTATTTTTGACTAAATAGTTTTAAACTCTGTTAAGAAAAATACAAATGTAAACACATTTTTTCTTACCTGTTATCATGCTTGATATAATTAATGGCAATATGATGAGTTTGAGCATTCTCATCAGAAGTTCTCCAGGAAATGCAAAGTAAAATTTGTCCAGGTTGGAGAGTTTTCCATATTCCCGAACAGTAACTCCTAGTGATATTCCTAAAATGTGAAATAAAGTACAAAATAAGACATATTAATAAAAAGAGATAAAGGAAACAAAGGATTGATTGTTAAAGACTGTGTGACTTTGCCTCCTTCTTTTCCCACTTCTGTCTCAGATAGTCACACTATATTAGGGACAGCAACATTTGCTGCACAGCTCCTAACTTTATATGTGAACAGGAAATTTTTATTTTTTTTAAAAAATGTCTTTATTAAATACAGCTTTAAAAACATTTACATTGCAAACTTTATATACATCTTGTTGCTCTCCTTTTTTCCTTTCATCATGTCGTTTAGATGTTGTATGTTGTATCCTGGTTTGTTTCTTTTCCTTTCCTGACCATCTTTCCTGGGCTGATTTTTGTCGTACCTAGAATTCCATTTGTATTGTTTATACAGTTTTTGTTGTTTGATAGTATTAATTTGTAGTTTTCCATAAGGTAAGTTCAGATCATAGGTTAGTTGCAAAAAATCGAGAGGAGGATATGTTAGGGGTTTTTTTTAGTTATTGAATAACAATGATCAAGCATTTTCTTGGTCACTGGGGTTGCAAGTTGCTTTCACATTCACTGTTTGTAACAGGACCCCAACTTGGGGTATTTCTTAGTTTTACTGTATACTTGTGCATCTTAGTGATGTTTCCGCAACCTTACGAGAACTCAGTTCAGTTATTGAATTGACATATTCGGGGGAGTAAAAAGTCATAATAGCCTATACACGTTACATGCAACATTTCATTTTCTTGTATCTTTCCTTCTATTTTGAGTTTATTGCTTCTTTCTCTGTGTCTTACTTCTCCCCCCCCCTGTTCTGGTGGGATCTCTTCTTTTTCACATGGGCTGTCTTTATTTGGTTTGGGGCTAGGTCTGTCCTTTTTCCTTTATTTTCATTTCTGTCCTTTTCCACTTCCTCCTTTCATTTTTTTCCTCTCTCTCTTTCCCTTCCTTTTCTTTCCCCCTTCTCTTCCCCCCTCTCTTTCCTTCACTTCTGCTTTCTAATTTGTCTTCTCCTTTTCTCATCTTTGTTCCTTTGTTCCTTTCTCTTTTTTCTTTCTTGCTTCACGTCTGATACTTCATTATTTACTCTACCTGCTCCATTCTCTCTTTAGGTTTAAATCTTGTCCATATTCTTTTCTTTCTACCTACTTTGTCTTACTCTCTTTCTCTTTTCCTTCCTTTCCCCCTTCCTCTCATCCCTCTATGACTTCCTATCCAAATTCCTTACTAACTTTTCAGTCTCCTCTTTCACACTAGTTATTGTTATATATCGATTGTCAAACTTTCCCTTGCTTAGGGTTGTTTGATGTTTGTTCATTCCTACCTTAATATCCCTATCCTTCTCCCTTCTTCTTCTCATTTCCTTCCTCTCACCTTTTTCATTTGCCTTTTCTTTCTCCTCCTCCTTTCTTCTTTCTTCTTTCTTTTTCTTCCCTTCTCCACAGTTTAATCTTTTTATTAATCTCTCTCATTTTCCTATCTTCCTTAGTTTTTTGGGTTAAGGCCTTATTTTAACATACATACAAACCCATTTTATACATACAACCCTTTTTCTTTCCCTCTTTTCCACATATTCTTTTAACATTTGTACCACAGTTCATATTTCATTTTGCACGTTGCGAGTTCCCATGTCTCGTTTACTGTTATTTTACGGCATCTATCTATCTGTCTTTATTTTCATTTCTATGCCACCGTTTACATTGGTTTGTATTATCTGTCTTCCTTGCATTCTTGCCATTCTTTCTATTCTTCCGATCTTTCCCTTCCTCTCCTAGTTTCTTCCTTATCTGACTACCTTCCACCTTCTTTCTTCTACTTTCCTTCTTTCCTTCTTTCACTGTAACAGCCTCCCACTGTCTTTCTTTGGATCTCTCTCTTCCATCCTTGTAATTTTCTCTTCTTTTACGCTTTTCCTTTGCTATCCTTATGTCTCGTAGTTTGTTACCTATACTTTTTATTTAGACCTTTTCAACCCTCCTCTCTCATTCTTCTTCTATTCTTTAACTTTCACTTTTCTATCATCTCCAATCCGCTCTCTCGTTTTCCATACAACCATCTGACATAGTTTCTGTTTCTGTATTGTTCCGGTATTGTATCGCATTTCCCTGGATGGGTATTTATTTACTTAATACTTCTTTGTTGATTTTCCTATCTTTCATTTTGCTACATTGTCTGTATTCCATTTATCTTCTAACCATTGGTAGACACGAGACCACACTTTAGAGTACATTGTATTTTCTTTTCCTCTCAGTTGTAGAGTTAATATATCCATCTCCGCACAATCCAGTATTTTTAGTAGAACTTCCTCCTCTTTGAGTATCTCGTTATCCTTCCAGTATTGGGCAAGCACTATTCTGGCTGCCGTTAAAATGTGAATTATTAGGTATTTTAAGTTTTTATCTATTCTCTATATTCTCAATCCTAGTAAGAATGTTTCCAGTTTCATTTCTATCTTTGTTCCTATTATTCGTGTTAACTATATTGTTATCTTATTCCAATATATCTTAATATTTTTGCATGTTCACAACATGAGGAAGTAAGTTCCAATCTCTTTTTTACATCTCCAGCAGTAGTTGGATTGTTTTTTAGATATTTTAGCTAGTCTGTTTGGGGGACATGTGCCACGGGTAACATATCTTGTATAAGTTCTCCTTATAGGCAGCCGCTTTTGCTATCTTAATGTTTTCTTCTCATAATTTGTCCCATTCTTCTAGATTTATTACTTTCTCACAATTGGATTCTCATTTGGATATATAATTTTTAATTGGGTCTTTCTGTGTATTCATTGACTTAAGATATTTGTATAGCTTACTTATCATTTTTTGTTCATTCCCTAACAAGATTTCATCGAGCCCCGTTTTAGTTCTATATTCCCACCATGAAACCTCTGTAGTAAAAAAATTTTTAGATCTTCCCTTGACAGTAGCTTCCTTGTCTCGTCTAGAATTTGATTATATGTCCACATTTTATTTTTATTTATTGCATTTGGGTATGAGACCGCTTCTATTGTCAAGAGCCAAAGGGGAATTTTCTTTACATATTTGAGTTCTAGTCTTCTCCCAAATATATCTTAGTGTGTTGCGTATATGGTGATTTTTAAAGTGTGTGTATATCTTATTATTGTCTGGCCATAAAAATAAATGCCAGCTCGTCTATAAGTCATGTCCTTCTAGCTTAAGTACTCTTACATTTTTTAGTTTTATCCATTCTCTAATTCAGGACAGACCTGCAGCTTGGTAGTAAACTTCCCAATCTGGTAGTCCGAAGCCTCCTCTTTCTTTTATTTCTTGTAAGCATTTTAGTTTTACTTTGTGTTTCTTTCTTTGCCAAATAAAATGGAACATACCGTATTTTTCACACCATAAGGCGCTCCGGACCATAAGACGCGGGATGCTGGGAATGCGCCAATTCAGCCTGCAGAGCGATCCTTTGGC